>CANYCX012247209.1:0-15671 GCA_948193385.1 Breynia disticha f. nivosa | reverse complement strand
ATGTGACCTATTTAAACCATATTCATTCATGCACGAGTGAAACATTATCATTTGCAGATTGTTTAGTAAATGTGATGTTTTTGATGGCTTTGGAAATTAGCATTGCATGATCTGATTAGAGAAGAAGATTCAGATATATATATGGGACAAGGTTGAATGGGTCCCAAGAAGATTCATGCTAAAAGCATTACTACTGTAATCTTTTTATGGACCAAGACAAAAATTTTACAATAACCAACAAATTATTAAAAAAGAAATGAACGGTTTGGGAGGATTTAGAAAGGTGAAGGAAACACTTCCTACAGCTTTATGCCAACTTTCTCTGCTTCTCCTAACTTTGCTTTCTGCATTTCACAGCCCTTTTTTGTTCTTATTCCTGCTTCTTTCTCCCACCATTGATGAGTACAACCACGCTCCAAACCACGCGCGTTGGTTCCAGTATGTGTGACGACATGGGGAAAGTAATGAAGAATGACGGCTTCTTTCTCTCTCCGTCAAATCAATGACTCAAAACTCAGTATCCATTAACGTCTCTTCACAGCCGTTTATTTTGTCACTGTCCTTACATATCATTACAGTACACTCTCTCTTCTCTCCTTTGTCTTTTTATTTAAATCGCTCTCTTCTTGCACTTCCTTTCTCCTCACGCCAACTGCATTGCCTCTCTTGTTTTCTGTCCTCTCACAATGACTCTGTACTTTTCTTATGTTTCTCTAGCTGCTTTTCTTTTAACTTTGTTGTAAGAAAAACAAGCAAGTGCTTCTTTTTTAATACAAACTTATAATGGTGAACGTATCGCAACTGTTGCTTCAATGCTTCGTTGCTTTAAGTTTGTTTTTACGTATCTCCACTTTCGCTTTACCTCTTACTGATGAAGGTTCAACTTTTGTTTCCTTTACTGGTTTGATGCTTGCGTTTAGTTTTTAATGGTGGATGAAACGTGATGAAAATGAGTTTACGTAAAGATGAAAGCTCTATGAATGGGAAGTGATGTTAGAACGGTGTGTTGCAGGGAAAGCATTGATGAGTATAAAAGCTTCGTTTAGTAATGTGGTGAATATTTTGCTTGACTGGGATGATGTTCATAACGACGATCTTTGCTCATGGCGTGGTGTGTTTTGTGACAATGTTAGTCTCTCTGTAGTTGCACTGTAAGTTCTCTTTTACTCTCTTTAGGAATAATTATTTTTCTTGCTACTCTTTCAAAGTTGTGATTTTTACTGGTTGCTTTTCGTAGGAATTTGTCAAATTTGAATCTTGGAGGAGAAATATCTCCGGCCATTGGAGATTTAAGGAACTTGCAGTCCATGTATGCCATGTCACTCCTCACTAAATTCTCTTCGTTTGCTTTTCAAATGAGCAAACTTCAAGAGTATTAACTTCTAACATTTTGTTTGAAAATTCGCAGAGATTTTCAGGGGAATAAGCTTACAGGACAAATTCCTGATGAGATTGGCAACTGTGTTTCACTTTATCATCTGTAAGTTCTCTTTTTAGCTGAAAGTTTATGCCTTTTTGGTTGGAGTTTTATATTCTGGAAAGTTGCTGACGGGTTTCGTATGTTTTAACTTTAGGGATCTTTCGGATAACTTGCTTTACGGAGATATACCTTTTTCTATTTCCAAGCTCAAGCTTATGGAATTCTTGTTAGTTATCCTGCTTAAAAATGCCATTTAATTAGAAATTTAGAAGTGCTTCAATGTGAAATTCTGATCTTGATGGGAGACATAATGAGTTTCCGACTGCAGGAATTTGAAGAACAATCAACTCACCGGTCCTATTCCATCTACCCTGACCCAGATTCCGAACATCAAAACTCTGTGAGTTTATTATCGGGATCTTTTTATGTTGTTCAACATTTCCCTAGATGATGATAAATATTATTGAGCTGTTCTTTTGGCTTCCGACTGTAGTGACCTTGCCCGGAACCAGCTCACTGGTGAGATTCCAAGGCTGATCTACTGGAATGAAGTTTTGCAATACCTGTGAGTTTCATGAGGATTTAAGTTGTAGTAACTAATTGTTGATGGTTTTCTGTTACATATTGAGGTTTCATCAAACTCATTCTTAAGGTTGCTTATTTGATCGATTCTGAATTGTCCTGAAAACCATTGACAGAGATCTACGTGGAAATTTGTTGACTGGAACGTTGTCTCCAGACATGTGCCAATTGACTGGCTTGTGGTATTTGTAAGTACTTGTCGAAATTTTACTTAATCCATGTCGTTTGCCCTGTCTGCTTGAATTTGAGCTCCATTTCTTTTTTTTTCCAGTGATGTAAGAGGAAACAATATCACTGGTGAAATTCCTGATAATATTGGAAACTGCACTAGCTTTGAGATACTGTAAGCTTTCTTGTTAAGACGAATGTACAAGTGTTTCCCTCCTTGTATTGGATTTCTTTATTTACCTCTGGGTTTGGCATCATTAGGGACATATCTTATAATCAAATCACGGGTGAAATTCCATTTAATATTGGCTTTCTACAAGTGGCTACGCTGTAAGAATTCCTTCTGAACTTCTGTGTTTTGCATATGCGTGTTAAGGTTCCTATTTCTGTATCATAGCAAGCCAGCTCAATTTTTTTAACGTTATTTTTGAAGATCTCTTCAAGGAAATAAACTGACAGGGAAGATTCCAGAAGTTATCGGTTTGATGCAGGCTCTAGCTGTTCTGTAAGTTAGGCCATTAATATTGTTGGATCCACTGTTTTAGTTAATTGCTGCCATGTTTTAACTTATTATATTGTTTATATTTCCCAGGGATTTGAGTGAAAATGAACTTGTTGGTCCAATTCCACCAATACTTGGCAATTTGTCATACACCGGGAAACTGTTAGTCAGCAATACTTTAGTAAAATGTGCTCCTAGTCGTCTTCAGGTTCTTCTTCGAATTCGGTTCCCTCTTACGGTTGTTTCTTGCATTAGGTATCTTCATGGGAACAAGCTAACAGGACCAATTCCTCCGGAGCTTGGCAATATGTCAAAGCTTAGTTACTTGTATGAGCCATTTATCACTCTTCTTTTATTCTGTATCTGGAGGTTGAGTGTTGTCAGTAAGTATTCTTTTTTTTGCAGGCAATTAAATGACAATCTATTTGTTGGCACCATACCTCCAGAGCTAGGAAAACTAGAGCAATTGTTTGAATTGTGAGTAGTTTTGTATTTACTTAGTTTGTGCTATCGATACGTTGAACTTGTGGCACTAATTTTTTGTTGTCTTGCTAGAAATCTTGCCAACAACGATCTTGAAGGACCCATTCCAGAGAACATCAGTTCATGCACAGCTTTAAACCAATTGTAAATAGTCAACTTGTTTAAAGCAATCACTATTCGTTTTTGTTTGTTTGTTAACTCTGTGTTTCATTTCAGCAATGTGCATGGCAATCGTTTGAATGGAAGTATTCCCCCTGGGTTTAAGAATCTTGCTAGTTTGACCTACCTGTAAGTCCTGTAGTGAAGTTGAAAACAATATTAACAGTGGTGGTTGCTTTTTTTTTATCTCTTTTGAATTCGTTATCTGTTGTTCAGGAACCTTTCAGCAAACCACTTCAAAGGCAGGATTCCCTTTGAGCTTGGACACATAATTAATCTTGATACGCTGTAATTATTCAATTTGTCAAGTCTATTCTACATTTTATCTTTATGTAACAGTTAGCACGTTTGTTTCATCCTCTGATGTTAGAATTTTCATGTTCATAGGGACCTTTCAAGCAACAGCTTTTCAGGACCTGTTCCTGCTTCTGTTGGTAACCTGGAGCACCTCCTCACTTTGTGAGCCTCTCGTCTTTAATTTCTATGTGGAAATACATCCAACTTTTTGCTAGTTTTTTTTTACCTAGTTTGAGGTGCATTTGGACAGGAACTTAAGCTGTAATCATCTTGATGGGTCACTGCCATCTGAGTTTGGAAATTTGAGAAGTATACAAATCCTGTAAGCTCTATATCAATCCTTAATTTTGAAGTTATTACTGTGTTTTAGCCTGTTTATCAGATCTTCAATATTGTTACAGTAACATGTCATTCAACAATCTCACTGGAAACATTCCGTCGGAACTTGGCCAGCTGCAAAACTTAGTATCTTTGTAAGTCAGAACTCAGCATCCTTTGTAAGTTGTGCTAAGAAAGAACCTGTTTCAAACTCAGTTCTTTTTTTTTTTGTAGGATCCTGAACAATAACAACCTTGGTGGAGAAATCCCTGATCAACTGACCAACTGTTTCAGTCTTACTTATGTGTAAGCTTCCCTCATGCTGTTTTCTTTTCTCATTGGCCACTCTAAGCCTTTGGAATTGTTCTGAGGAAGGTTATTCTTTTGTTAGGAATTTCTCTTATAACAACTTATCAGGTGTGGTTCCCCCTGTCAAAAATTTTTCTCGATTTCCATCAGACAGGTGTGTTTTATTTATCTTTGAAGTGTATTGCTATGTTTGTTATTCATCTCTGAAGTTATGTTTTTCCCAAACAGCTTCATCGGTAATCCTTTATTGTGTGGAGACTGGGTTGGATCCATTTGTCGCCCTTATGTCGCAGGATCAAAAGGTATTTTGGCCTTTTTTGATTGTGGAGCTTATTGTTTCTTTCTTTATTTTTTGAATAGTAGCTTGAAAATTTTGTTTAACTCGTGATTGCTAATGCATTTTGCAGTGATATTTTCAAGAACTGCCGTTGTTTGTATGATAGTAGGCTTCATTACGTTGATTTCGATGATTATCGTTGCTATTTACAAATCCAATCAGCAAAAGGATTTGATTCAGGGGTCTAACAAGACTCATCAAGGTATATCTTTCGTTTAGAAACTGCATTTTCATACGCATTCTGTTTTTAGCTTTAATCTGAATCCATTTGTTTATTTCTCTCATCAGGTCCGCCTAAACTTGTTGTGCTTCACATGGATATGGCCATTCACACGTTTGACGACATAATGAGAAACACTGAGAATTTAAGTGAGAAATTCATCATCGGTTATGGTGCTTCTGGCACAGTATTCAAGTGCGTGTTGAAAAATTCCCGACCACTTGCAATTAAGCGACTCTACAACCAATATGCATGCAATTTGCATGAGTTTGAAACTGAACTTGAGACCATTGGCAGCATAAGACACAGAAATATAGTCAGTTTACATGGCTATGCACTTACTCCCCATGGAAATCTTCTCTTTTATGATTACATGGAGAACGGTTCTCTTTGGGATCTCCTTCATGGTAAGTGGATATAATTCTTTGGTTGATTTATTCTCTGCAATAAATTATGTTCCTTGTCTTGCTAGATTATATGATATTCAACTCTTATCACTAGTAGTTCTTCTTTGTATTGTGTGTGACAGGTCCATCTAAGAAAGTCAAGCTTGACTGGGAAACACGATTGAAGATTGCTGTAGGGGCGGCTCAAGGACTTGCATATCTTCATCATGATTGTAACCCTCGAATTATTCACAGAGATGTGAAATCTTCAAATATTTTGTTGGATGAGAATTTTGAGGCTCACCTCTCTGACTTTGGAATTGCCAAAAGCATCTCATCTTCAAAAACTCATACATCAACTTACGTTCTGGGAACTATTGGTTATATGGATCCAGAGTATGCTCGGACCTCGCGGTGCAATGAAAAGTCAGATGTATATAGCTTCGGCATTGTTCTCTTGGAGCTTCTGACAGGAAAGAAAGCTGTCGATAATGAGTCCAATTTGCATCAGTTGGTATGTTCTGATTAATTCATTTTTACATTTCATTTTCTGTAATTGTTTGTTAACCATGTTTTGCTGCAGATATTGTCAATGGCAGACGAGAATACTGTAATGGAGGCGATTGATCCGGAGGTTTCCGTTACATGCTTGGACTTGGCACATGTTAAGAAGACTTTCCAACTTGCATTGTTATGCACAAAACGCCACCCGTCAGAGAGGCCTACAATGCTTGAGGTAGCGAGGGTTTTGGTATCTTTTCTTCCAGCTCCGGCAAAGAAACCTTCTCCTCTTCCGCCGAAGCCGATCAGCTACACAGATTTTGTGGAGAAAGGACAGCAGATTCCAATACTTCAACAGCAGAACACTTGTCAGGAAAACAATTCATCAGATGCTCAATGGTTTGTGAGGTTTCGTGAGGTTATATCAAAAAACACTCTTTAAGGAAAAAATTTCCGACAAATGAGGGGAACATACCCCTAAGTTTTGCTCTAATTGATATGCCTCAGGTTTATTATGTAGTTCTGGTAGCTTTAAACCATTTTGAAAGCATACTATAATCGACAAATTTTTCTAACCAGATGTGGATTGAGACCCTTAATGGTATTGGCTTATGTTCTTCTGTACGAAATTAATGAATGTGTTCTTTCTACAAAGTTGAAAGCTTGTATTTATTTCGTTCATGTAATTTCAGTGTGTACTTGGCATTAATTGCATTCATGGATTCTGCTATTGCGATTCACGTGATATACCTGAGTGTTTTGGATTCCTCATATTTAATGCAACACTTGTCAACATCGTTCAATTATTATACTTGTGTTTGTCCTACTTGAATTTTGAATTGTAAAATTTCCATGACCTAGAAATTAATCTGCTGGTTATTATTTTGGCAGCTGATAACTCTATGAACACGATTTTTGTGAACTTGTTAATGACAAGTCGCGAATGACACTTTAATTATTCTGATGTTTATGTCACAATAATAATATTTGATAAAAAATAACATGATACGATTACTGGATTTGTACGAGGAAAGAAATTGTGATTTCAATTACAATGTAAGGAGGAAAACATTACACTCTCAGAAGATGAATTGGGGTGTTCTTATTCTTGAATACCTTTTTGCAGGAACAATTAGAACAAGTTTCTGAACGAACCTTCAAGAGAATAATGAATAATCTCAATATCTATGAAATTTACTGCCTTCAAAATTTTTATGTACCATTATGCTTACAGGAAGAACAAAGTCGTATCTGGTAAACATGGGAAGGAGATGCCTCGCGAATTAGGCACCGCAATCATCGCATGTCCAAGCTCCTGTTCCAATAAACAATCCAAATGCACGTCCAGTTCATGAGGCATCCATCGACGAGTAAAGAAAAGAACTTGGAAGGTATCATTTTACTTGTATATATATGCTTGTGTAATGTCACTACACATTTTGAAATGAATGATCAAGTTAATTTTGGGACTAACTATACCTGTTAACGTTAATCTGTAATCCAATTGAATGTATCCTTTTACCAGCCCCAAATTGATAGCTATTCTTTCCTTGCCTTTGAGATTTGGCTGTTAATACCTCTGATTCTTGATTAAGGGGAGCTGGCTCATTTTCTTTTGGTACCTGGCAACATAATTAAGATCCATACGCGTTAAAAGTATTACAGGAAAAAGACCAGAAAGTGCACAAATCAAAAGTTGGATGTTGAAGGAACAAACTTTATAATGTAGTGGCACTTTTGCTTCAGGTCTTGCATTTTCAGACACTAGGGAGAGCTGAAGATACCACGTTGGGAGGGAATATAATCAATTGTTTGTTAAATGAAAATTCAAGAAACTAATGGAAAATGAGATTTATAGAGACTTCAGACCTTGCTAAATGATTCTATAGGAGGAGGCTCCTTGGAATCCTTTCTGTTAGTTTGAAAATTAAGATCCTAAGCAAAACGAAAGCCAAATCATAAATCGATAATTTCTGTTCTGATTAAAATAAGAACAGCACAAATGTACAAGAGGTTATCATTTCGAACTATCCAAATGGCACAAAATAATGAAATATGTATCATGACCAAAATAACTAGCATTACAAGCAGCAAAAGAAGAAGAGTTGGACTTGGACACGCAACAAAACAAGCTTAAAGCCAACTGACCTTATTTTGTATTCTGAATTTATCTAGTGCTTCCAATTTCTCCTTTAAAACAGGATCTGAATTGGCTCTGCAACATTCAATCAATCCCTTAATAAGCAATTCTTGTTATTACTAAATGATTTTTTTCATAATTTGATTTGTTATTGAACATAAAACTTTGGAAAAGCAAAAAGGTTAATCCATTACCATTTTCTTTTGCTTAACGTGAAATAATTTTGAAATAATCAGTAGCAATGCTCCATTAAGCTTACCTTCTACATTCTGCGACTTCAGTTTGTAAAGGACTGGCAATTTGAGTTATGCTTGCAGCCTGTGATGGCAAAAATGTTAACTAGGAAGCAGTGTAATATTCACTGGTAAATTAGACGACTAAGAAATATAAACAGCTCATGTACCATAGCATTTTCGTTACGTGCATTCAAAGAAGCATGTTGTATAGCCCTCGCCAACGTTCTCAAGTGAAACACCTAAAACAGGATTAGGAAAGCATCAAAAATGGAATTTGTAGAAATATTTCCAATCTAACTGTATTAAAAGGTAATAAATTACTTGAAAATGTGGCATATGAGGGGTGGTCTTTTTAAGAATGGGAAGTGAAGGAGCCTTGAGAATCTGACAAGCACAAAAAAGAAGTCAAAGATAGAGTAGTATAACTTTTAACGGTAGAAAATTTCATGGAAAAAGCTTTTATTTCTGTAAACAGCTTCCCAACCTTTTTGTTCAATGGTCTTGCTCTAAAACCATAATCATCTTGGCTTGTATTTTCAGCTGATTCCAGTTTAGTCCTGAACCTGGAGATTCAGAATTCAAAGTCGAATTCATTTCAAAGGTACTTCTATTCATTCCGCCAATTCATTTCAGTTCGACATGTAGAAATGTTACCTACGTCTTTCTGCTCTATTAGCAGTTTCCAGAAAGGGTTCTCTTGGAATTGTAATTCTAGGCCTAACAATTACTGTTTTAGCATTCAGACCAACCTGAAACAAGACACAACTCGAAAATAGTTCATAGAGTAACTAAATTTCAGACAATTGCAATAACAAACTTGAGCCCATTTTAGGATGTTCTACAATTTCTACCTGGCGTAAGAAACCACCCTCAAGCTTTTGCCTTTTAGAAGCTTGAGCTCCAATAACAGAAGAACGACGCGAGCTCTTCTTCTGTCTTTCTTGACACCATCTTTCAGACCTGCACATATTCCGTAAAGTACTTTAATTTCTGATTCAAACTCTTAAGAAGCACTAGGTAGCATATAATTCACACTTGTTCTACACAATTTAAGCCAAAAAAGGCAGAGAAATTAAAAAATATTACACCTTCTGAGCAATTTTTCCCAATTAACTTCAGGAAGACAATTCTGTTTGGCCAATTGACTCGCTGTTGGACTCATAAAACTTGAATTTCTTAACAAAACCGGCTTAGCTATAGATTCTCTATGTTCCTCAACCTCATCGTCAATTATCCCTGCCAAATATCACTTCTTACTAATCAGATAAACATCGATGATCCATATTTTCACATAAAATAATCATGAAATAAATTATACCTAAATTATCATCGTCTATTACTCCATCAGTACAAATAGAACTCAATGTATTTGATTCTTGTTTGCATAAAACATCCGATCTCCAATTGAACTTCATAACAAGAGCTGTATACAAATTAAATTCCATCAAAACATAAATAAAAAATAACTAACCTTAACGAAACAGCAAAAATAATATTGTTAAATTAAAAATAAATGGTTACGTGAAGGATGATAATTCCCAGCATAATCAAACCAACGTTGTGCTTCTTCAGCTTCCTTTTCCGTTTCAATCCGAATGAAATCGTAAAACTTAACGGCGTCAAACTCGTAGTCAAAGTCAATGTAATCGCACGACACCGTTTCGTGCATAAACTCCTCCATTTCCATTTCCCAATCTAAATTCATTTTTTTGAATATCCAGATTCTTAAAAAATGAAAAATATTGCATCACTTTCTCTCCCTCTCATTTTTCTAAGAACTTAACAATGGGAAAAGAGATAGGAGGAGAAAGATGATGGATTGTAAATTAAAATTCCATAATTTTTGAGCGTTTGTGTGAAGCGGACAGAAGAAAGAGGTTGTAAGAAACGGAATGGAAGTGTTGTGAGTGGTGGCTATTGTAAGAAGGCCGGTAATTACGTTGTAATCATACAAGGCTTGTTTGGTTATATATATGATCATAACCATAACCTTTCTCTACTGGGTAATTTCCTCTTCCATCTGCGTGCTTCCAACTGATTTATTCAACTTGTGGGACCAATTCTGGCATTTAAAATGCTAATAAGAATTTGGAAATCTAATAAGACAAAAAAATGCGAGAGGGTAGAGATTTTATGAGAAAAGACGGAGTTGTCTTCTTGTGGGAAAGTTGATGCCAAAGTCCTATGAATTCAAACTTAACGCTCCACCATTTAATGCATGCTTTCTTTGCTAATGCATGCCTACACACAACCTTCATATTTGGAAAACACATTATACCAAATAAATGAGTGCTTATCCCAAAAAAAAAAAACTGTGTGACGGCTACAGTTTACAAAAGTGTGGCGGTAAGCAAGTGGAGGAAGAAACACAGAAGTCTGAACGAGAGAAATAAACAGAGAATCTGAGCGAAACCTTTTCCTTAGATGATACTGAAAAGCTTGTCATGATATAATTGGCTACTGGGACTGGGACTGGCGTATCCAATGTTGAGTTATGGTTGAAGCAATAAGACGATGAAGAATCAAGATGCTGTACATAACTGGGACTTACAGTTGACACAGCAACCCAAATATTCAAGAGGAAACCTTCACTTTCTCATCAATTTTACATGTCTAAGTTTCAATTTGAGGCAAACTTTATATCGATTCTAATTAATATTTGAGATAATTATTTGAATACCATCTATTTAATTATATTATATATTTTATTATTTATTTTTTTAATTACTACTTTTAAAAACAAGCTTTCATATTTTATCATAAAATTATTCACTTTTATTCTTTAATTATGTTTATTTATTTCTATAATTTCTATAATTATATTATATCTAGACATTTATAATAATTAAAAATATTTCACTGAAATATTAGTGATGAATAAAAATAAATATTTTATTAAAATTGAAACAAACATTACAATAATAAAAAAATATTTTGCTAAAATAAAAATAAACATTCCACAAACTAAAAGTAAACGATATATTAACCGAAAGGATTACAATAATTAAAAATAAACATTGCATAAACTTAAAACAAACGTCATAAACAAAAAACAAACATTACAATTCACCTCAATAATCGTTCATCTTTAATTAGTGTTCTAATGTAATTTTGTGGTCAAATTTCAATAATAAATTCGTAGTTATTTTTTATTACTTTCAACAAAATTAATAGTTTATTAATCTGATTTGTACATTTTTATTATAAAAATATATATTTACATAATAAATTTAATTGATTCGATTATAAATAATTCATATCTTATCACATTATAACTAATCGATAAACTCATTAAAAATTAACAATAAAAAAATATCTTTTTTTTTAATTATTAAATTACCTATCTAATTCCAAACATAATACCAGTCTAATGATTTCCTGTCCCAAAATATCAAAACAAATACAAAGATTTCATGCATCTTCTTCCTTGATTAAGCAAACAGTACGGCATATTTAAAGGAATATAAAACTTAAAAAGAATGGAAAATGTGGGGGCAAAAAGCACTCTCATCTTCTTTTAAGACCATGTTTGATTAGCAGCATTAGAAGCTGCAATGGGCTAAAGTGATGCAGTGTTGGAGACTATGAGCTGTAATACTATAAACAATGTTTGATATGAACCTGTGGACCAATGATGTGGGATTTTGCATTGATTCAAGATTTGCTGGAAAACCAGCAAGTTCTGATCCTTTCAATGTTTGAAGTTGCAGACTTCACAGGAACCTTCTTCAGTCCATACCTATTTGTCCATGGGGAGCAACGATTTTGGATTCATATCTAGATTATTGCTGTCTTCATTACTTTCGTGATCAATCAATAAGGCTCGGCGTAAATAGAGGTGTAAAATTTGGACTGAAATCAGGGAATCTGATTGAAATCGGTCATGTTCAGCTCCGGTTACATAACAATAAAACCGTCGAACTAGAACTGGAATCGTCGAAACTGGAATCGTAACCAAACCACCCCGAACCGGCTAGATCCGGTTCATGGATTCCTTGAACTATGAACCGACAGTTCCGAACCGTTTAGCACCTCTAGGCGTAAAAAAATACAGTAACAAAAAATAATTACACATATGACACAAAAAGAGAAATTATTATACCTTAATTTTATTAACTCAGAAGCACTACCATTTAATCTACACATTGAATCAATAAAAGATATTAGCTTCTGTCACTCATCAAACTGATTAAACATCTAATCTCTCTCTCCACATGCATTAGTCAATTTAAACTATAGAGTATTATATCTCTTTTGGTTTTATATTTGTGTATGTAAATCATCTGAATCAATTCATCATTATACTCATAGATTCCCTCCATTGGAATAAAAAAACAAACTAAGCATAGCTACTTCCTCACGCATCAATTTAGTTTGGTAGATGGCCCATCACTATGGCTTATTGCTTGTGTATGTAAGTTAGTTTGTGAAGAACATTTGACTAAATAAATTTGAAGGAAATTAATAAATATTTTGTACTGATTCAACCAACCACATGAAATTGCAGCAGATTCTTCTTTAATGCAATTATGCAGCTAAGACTAAATGATAATTATGATTTGAAAGCCAAGCATTGCTTGAAAGATTGCTCAAATCATCACCATATCATGTGCATACTTAATTCTAACTTACAATATACAGAAAAGGGTTAGAAACGAAAACAAACCCTCAAAATATGAAACTCAGATTCAATCTAAGATCAAACCATGATTATGAACTTTGATGAAAACAAATTTAAAAAGAAAATAAGAGAAACTTGTTGATAGCCATTTTCTTAGCTGGAAGAACTCCGAGGATTGTTCAAGAGTAATCCATTGATGTTGGCACACTCAAACAAGGCCTTAGCAGTCATCTCTCTTTCGAATCTCCAGATGTAATTCAAACCCACCAAAAGTTCAGTAATGGCAGCTTCGGTCTTCTCTTTATTGGCAAAATAGAGTGTTTGTAAAAGAAAAACATTTGTTTTCGCCACTAAATTTTGTTGCTCGAAGCTCCTCTCGCTTTGCCACTTAATCATATTATGAGCTAATGGCGACAACCACCCCAATATTCGCTCCAAAGCGTCTCTCCATTCGCCGGCGAGGACTGGATCTGTCGCTGTAAATCCAACTCCTTTCAATCTTGCTCTTAGCGAGAACCTTATACTATTGGGAAGCATCGAGTAAAGATCATCTCTCGCATCGACGCCAACTAGTTGAGGCGATTTTATCATTTTCTCCAATATTATAATCAAATTGGAGTAGTGCAAAGCCAAAGCAGCAGCCCCTAATGTACTTCCCGGAGGCTTTAGCAGCTTTGAATTCGTCTCAAAAAACCCATTTTCCCAATGATCTTTATCATCATTTGGATCATTTATTGTGCTGTTAGAACTCTTCAACGGCCCCGAAACAAAGCCGTAGCTAATATGACTATGAGGATTCTGATCAGTTGGATGAACTGTCGCAGAAGCTGATAGACTACGAGGCAACGAACTTGGGTAGAAACCAAACCCGTGCCCAACACCGAACACTAGCTTGATTCTTGCTAACAGAGTAAAGATAGACCTAGCTAGCATTGAAACCACCATGTCAAAGCTTCTGTTCCAAAGAGATCTTTCTTTGAGATACTTAACTTCTTGTCTATGCCAAAACAGTTTTTGCTGAAGATCAAAAATCTTCTGCTCTTTAATGACGTTTTGATAACAATCGCCCTCACATTTCCTCAGAGCGTTCTCTAAATTCGACAATTCTTCCATTTCTTTATACAACGTTGCCGTCACGCTTAAGTAACGATCCATTTTCTTGTTCCTAGCTTCCATTTCTTTGAAGCTCAAGACCCAACCATTGGGATCATGTCCGGAGTTTGCAAACTCGATAAACAACGTCTCAAGGCGACGGAGAGAATTATCGTCGCAACGTTTGCTTAGTCTCGAAACGGACCTAGCTACAAGACGTAGATTGTCAGCTATTTCAGCGCACGCAAGACCAAGGAGGAATGACTCATCATTGGAGACAATCTTGCGTACACCTTCAAGAGAAACAGACTCGTTTCGCATGCGAATAACGTTCTGGTCGGAGAGAGATTGCCATAAGTGAAAGAGCTTAGACATAAGTCCAGCAATCTCAAAAGCTAAAACACCAACATGGGTTTTCTTGGATGATCTAGGCAATGGAGTTGAGGAGATAACCGAGTCTATACGGTGTGAAACGGCGGATTTAACTTTGATAAGCCAAGTTTCAAGAGCCATATTGAAGTGTGGAAATACAGCAGGGATATGACTTGAGATGAATAGGATTGATGAAGAGAGAGAGAGAGAGAGAGAGAGACGAGAGGGGTTGTGCTATGGGTGGGAGAAATAATAGAAGTGTGGGAGATGGGAGAGATAAGAATAAATAAAGAAGAAATGGAGAGCAGAAGTGAGTGCTGGTGGGATGTTAAAGTCAGGAGAGATATAGGAAAGAGTATTAATTAGAAGTTTGGAATTAAAATTTAGGTTGAGAAGTTGATAGTAATTTATTTTCTTGGCATCCCATCGTATATTCAGTAGGGTTTATGATTAAGATGTTGACCAAGTAATGAGCAGCTTTGAGTAATAGAGATTCGCATGTGTGTACTCCATTCTTAATTTAAAGGCAACTTTATTATTCTAACTTCCCAAAATAAAAAGAAGAGAGAATATAAAAATATAGTAAAGTCTGGAAGTTGAAGGATGGAGAGGGTCCCTTGCTCATCATCCTCACATGGTAAATGTTGGGTTGCACCAATATATTTTTTTGATTCATAAGAAAAAAAAAGTACATTCTATTCATCGTATTCTGATACTCGTATTCTGATGATAAGATATTCGTATTCTGATTATCGCAGGTTTGAATTCTCGCTAGTCTCTTTAGGACATGCCTTATTTACGAATTTCTTTTTCCAACAAGCCATTTGTTGCTTAACCAAGTGGGATTTTGTCCTAAGTTCAAGTCAAAACACTAAGCATTCATCGTCATCATTATCGACGAATTCATGCAAGATTTACATTCATTGTTTTCGGTTCAAATCCATGCGATGAAGATTTGGATGTAAAATAAGAAATAGAATAAGAAGGTATGTGGTTTTCTAAAGGATTACTTGATTTCCAAACACTAAGAGGATTCCAAATGTTTCTTTAATTACCATATCTTATCATTCACATTAATTAATTAATTAATTAATTAATTAATTAAGGCTTCCTTCAGCAGCTTAAGTTCGTTCAATCTCATGTTTGAGCTCTTAAACCGTGAAAATTTCTTTCTTGTCAGAACTTTAGTTTCCATGATCAAAAAATTAGTTTCGATGATCAAAAGAACTCAGGGGGACAATTCGAGTTAGACGAATTATAATTGTGTCGTGTTATTTTTATTAAATATTATTATTTATGATATAAACATTACAAAAAGCAAGATAGTAAAAGAAAATATAAACATAAAACTGATCATTTAATTAGAGCATATAAAATGTGAGCAAATCCAAATATATTATATAATGAAATTGTTCATTAAATTTGAAGGTTTTGTATAAGAAATTCCATTCCAGTAATAAGAAAAGCAATATATACCTAATAAATAAAGTAGCTAAAAACAATTCAATAATAAACGAAACGATAATTA
>CANYCX012247091.1:0-13374 GCA_948193385.1 Breynia disticha f. nivosa | reverse complement strand
ATGACAAATGCAGACATTCAATTAAATGTATTTTGCCGGGTTATTATTGAAAACAGAATCACTAGGGTTCCTGTTTCATTTATAACCTGGGAAACTTACTTTGTAAATTTTTGTATATATATATATATGTGTTTATGAAAGATGGGTTCTTGATTTATGTCTTTCAACTTTTATTACTCATTATGGTTTGTAAATTGTTTCTAAAATAAAAACTTGATTTCCGGGTTTAAGTATCACTTGCAGGAGGGAAGTATACGTGAGTGATATTTAAATTCGATGGTCACATCAGTGGCCAGTTCACCGGTCCGACCGGCCGATTCGGTCTGATTTTTATAACATTGGCTCATGCAGATCTTCCTTTTCTGAGAAAGTCGGAAGATTCGCCATCTTGAACTTAAGAAGAATAGGTTTTCCCATCACATCTTTAGTAAATGAGACTTTAACACTCTACGACTCCTCTAGATGAACTAGGTTCATCTACTTCTATGAGTTTATGATAATAGTATGTTACCAAACCTCTTTCAAATTACTCTGGTAGACAATGAATTATGCTGCGCTTCGACATATATTTAATTTGCGAGAAGAAAGAGCAACCAATACGACTAAGACATAAAGATTGATTCTAATTGTAATCAAAATCTTCTTATGCTCACAGTTTTGTTTATTGATTGATTACTTTATTGTTGCCTTTTCAAACACTAAAAAAGGTGTTGTTCGATACAAGTTAAAAGAAATAATTACTTTGAGATGATGTGGAATTATTAATAATGCATATGTAAAATTTTTTTTTTTTTTCTTAACGACGAGGTATCTGGGCACTCCAGACTGATCTTCGTTCGAGCTGGGCAAGACCACAAGGGCGACAAAGCTCTCCCAACCGAATTTTAACGCAACTATATATTTAGGACTCAAACTCAAGATATCTGGTTAAACTAGAATAACTTCACGCCAGTTGATCTACACGCTCGATGGTATGTAAAATTATATCGTACATGTCTTTCTTTTTTTTAATTCAATTTTTAGTATTCTACCAATAATCAATAAACTAGGAGGAATGTGTTTGGTTAATTAAAATGGAGTAATGTGTGTTTTTGAGGTAAGTGAAGTGAATGACGTCCCCATAGCATAAGCTTACTAACTCTAAATTAAATTAATGAATAAGAACACAACACTATCTCTATGATACGATATAGTAGTGACCTACACACAGCCCCCAACCAAGGTTCCACACCACCTCACGTCTCTCTCTCCCTCTACACGGAAACATGCTTCTCATTCTCCCTCTTCTTTTTTCCACTGTGAGTCTCTCTCAACTCCTCCTTTCTCTTTTATTGACGCTTCTTCCATATATATATTAACTTTTCTGTCATGTCATTTAGGTGATACCTTTTTCCGTCCTTTTTCTGGATTTTTTTCTTGCTTTAATGCTTATGCATATTTCCCCACTTTGCTGTTATTCTCTTTTCTTGGATTTGTTTTCTGTATTTAGCTTACTTTTCTCTTTCATTTTAACATATGAAAGTAATTCACAAGATTATTGTTTATTATAATTTGTATTCTGAGAGAGGAGTTGCTGCACGTTTCATGATGTTGCGCTTAATATTGAGTGAATTGGTTGTCAATTGCAGTATTCATTTATTGTTATCTTCATTATAGATCCCACAAATGCAATTAATGTTTAGCGTGATAGTGTTTCGGATTAATAGCCTGCTTTGGGAGTCATGAACTTTTTGGTGAAATTCTTCTTATAAAATTAAAAGATTTTATTGACTTGATAAATTTTTGGGTTCAGAAGTGGAAGTTCCTTTTTTTACTGTGCGTTTAGTTGATTGACCTGGTGGTGTACTTGAAAACTACATGTTTCACTTATAATTGTTCAATTTGATACCTGTGAAAACAAATTTTTCAAAATAGTAGAAGTTTCAATGAACATTTTTCTACGATGCATTATGTAATTGGTAGAGTAATAATTTGCTCTAATGTGGGAAATCATTATGATGAATGTTTTTGTAATTTTAACTTTATTAGATTTTTTCTCCTTCTCGTCTTATCGACTTTTTTTGCAGAGTTGACGTTTTCTCCTATGCTTGTTCACTCGGTTAGACATCCAAAGTGTGGGATAAGTAGACCTTCAAGTTTCTCTAAGAAAGAACATCATTTTCATCTGATAAGACCACTGACCTTCTTCTGTCAGCCTGCACATGTGGATAACCTCAAGCTTGTAAATAGAAATAAGAACATAAATTCGAAAACTAAAGGTAGAAATGAGCTTAATGTTATGGATGATTGAATTACCAAAATTTTTTTATATGGATGAGAATGACCTGTGGATGAAATGAGATTATCTGTGTTTGTTTATTCAAATCCACAAGGTTGGTTATCTAAATTTCTGTTGTTGATTTAACTTGTCAGGTTTAGGATATCAAAATATTTTTTCTTATACTATTGAAAGAACTCAAAGCGCCATGGCTGTGAGTGATCAGTTGCAAGAGTTGCCTATTTCAACCTCTTACGAAAATGCCATGGAGGCACTTTCCTCACTTATTACTCGTCAGAAACGAACAGACCGTACTCCAGTCAGTGATAAATATACAAAGTTAGACAGAATGAAGATTTATCTTAAAGTAAGACTGTTGAAGCTCTCCCTTAATTTTTCGATCTGGAGGAATTTTATACCAATGCAAAATTCTTCTGCTCTAAATTAATTAAAAATTTTCCTTTGGCACCTTCCCTTATCAATTTCCATTTCCTGGTTGTTGAACCTGTGTCCCTTGCCTTATTTTATTTATCTCGTTCATTTTCTTTGCATATTGTGAGTTTGAGAATGATCTCTCTTATTACTAATGCTGTGTTGCACTGGAATCATAGATAATGGACCTGGAAGATCGTTTAGCTAACCTCAAGATTATTCATGTTGCTGGAACCAAAGGGAAGGTACTGTATTGTTTATGATGTTTATTATCATAGTTTATTTGTCCATTAAGATACAGTATTATGGTCTAGTTGATCTATCATTGCGTTCAAATCAGTCTTCATTATTATTTTGGATTGGGTTATTTCTTGCCAGGGCTCAACATGCGCATTTTGTGAGGCTATTTTACGGGAATGTGGTTTCCGGACAGGGCTGTTTACTTCCCCTCATCTAATTGATGTGAGAGAAAGATTCCGTATTGATGGGTTAGTGTTTCCAGATCATTACTTATGAGCTATATTGATTTGATGACGTTCCTTTCTCATTTTTCCTCTGTATTGACATGCAAATTTTATTGGGAGCCATTCTTTCTTTTCTCGAGCTGAAAGCCTATTATTGTTATTAATGATTTCTTTTTTGTCCATTTTTGTTTCGCAGATTGGACATATCTGAGGATAAATTTCTTTTGTATTTTTGGGATTGTTGGAATAAATTGAAGGTATGCTTTTCTGATTCAAGTAATTTTTAAAATAGTCTAAGCCTTTTCTCTTGCATTGATTTTCTTAATAGAAGATTTTAACTCTTTTCTTGCTTCTTATTTGGTTTTACAGGTTCATAATTGACTACTTCTTTGAACTTCTTTTCGTTGATTCATATCATCTCAACCAACCTGCAAGACTTATTTTTTACCTTTCTGTATTGGTTCAAAGAGAATCTCACTGTTTTCTTTTAGCAGTTAAATTGAATTTGCTAGATGCAATGGTGTTTATTAATTAGTCGTAGCTACATGTTTGTACTCTAAAAAATTGACCATTAATATAAGCTCTATTGCCTTGTATATGACATGGTGATTCCTTATTGTGATTCGTAATTTCCAGGAGCATGCAACAGAGGAATTGCCAATGCCTCCACTGTTTCAATTCCTCACAATCCTGGCATTCACTATATTTGCCCATCAAAAGGTTTAATTTTTAACATTTGTTATCCATCATTTTAAGTTGATTCTTGTGCAGATTTGTCTAGTGTTCTTTTCTCTAAATTTTTCTATTGCAAGGGCACATCTATTATTTTATGGAATATACCTGTTTGTTTTCTCCCTTTTGAAACTTATGATATATTTGCGTGTGGTCATCTTTTTATTTAATTCTTCAGATAATCTTTTGTGATCCCTAATGTATATAAGTTGTGATATGCCTGACAATTCTTTTGCACTTTGCAAATAGTCTTTTGTGATCCCTCCTTGGCAGCATACTCATGTTAATTGTGCACCAAGAATGAAACAACATGAAGCTTACTTTTTTTTCAGTTAAGGGGCTTGTCTAATGTATCAGGCTGAACGAGAGATCATTACTTTTTTTTTAATTGAAGGGTGACTTCATCGTGCTTGTGATGAAACATACAAAGGAGAGGGCTTTGTTAAAGACAATAAATGAGGGAATATATTTCACCTTTTAACGTTGTTATCTTGTCACTGCTAGATTGCGAATCAATAGTATTCAATAGCGATTATAGTAACTGGTGCTGATCATGACTTTTATATTCTTGAAAATGCATTTATGATACAACATTTATTTATCTCTGTTCAACACCATTCTACATTTACTGTTTATCTTTATAAATGCTGATTAATCTAAATGTTACTTTTCATCTTTTCTCTATATTCATTCTATTCTCCTGTGTCTGCTTTGCAGGTGGATGTGTCGATAATTGAAGTTGGTATTGGAGGATTAAATGATTCAACGAACGTGGTATGAGCTTATTTGATCTCCTATATTGTCCAATGAAGAATTCATGTTTCTTAAGTGTTTGTGGTAGCAAAAGTGCATTTTTAGAGGAATATCTTATTTTTCTTAAAATATAAAGCAGAGAATGGGGTCGATAAAATACGAAATATAGATAATGATGCATTTCTGTCGAAAAAAATTCTTGCACAGATTAAAGAGCCAGTTGTCTGTGGAATTGCTTCTCTGGGAATGGATCACACTGAGACATTGGGTGCGTCAATTTCTTGAAACTTAGGAGCCAATTTATCCTATTTTTTATTTTCTGGATTCTTTGCTGGAATTCATTCCTTTATTGTTAATTTGAGCTCATAGATTCTCTCACTTTTACCAGTAATGCATGCGAATAAAGTGACACTTGTCGAAAAAACATAAGCAGTTTTAATCTTTTGCAACATGCAGGTAATACCCTTGGAGAGATTGCTGCACACAAAGCTGGGATTTTCAAGGTTCAAACTCATATTTGAGTGAAAACTAGGACCTATAGCTTTTATTAATTTTCTTTGCTGCATTTCTTTTTTATTCTCCTAACTTTGCAGTTTTCTTTTCAAGTAATTTCTGAATTGGATTGATGTCTTCCCTGCTCCTGAAGCCTCAAGTTCCTGCTTTTACGGTGCCCCAACTTCCTGAAGCGATGGATGTTATTAAAGAGAAGGCCCACGAACTGATGGTAATGCTGAACTTACAATTTAAATACCTCAGTATTTGAAAACCCTTCTCTGTTATAAATCCGCTTTTACCTGCCCTCTGATTATCCAACCCTTTTTGTATGCATGGATGCAATTTGCACTTTTTCCATTCTGTTTCATCTGTTTACGTTGGATTTGAGTAATATGCATTGTCCTATCTGACAGTCGATAGCAGATTTGCAGGAATATTTAACATTCTTGAGTATTCAGCTAATTAACCTGAAACAAATAGTGTATTCATTAAAAGCTAGCATTCAAGGGTTTTTTTTTCTGTGAAAGAACTGTATATGAGTATTATCTTTGCTTGAACAGTTGATTTTCCCCGAGTGTTCAGCTGATTAACAGTTGATTTTTTATATTAATTGGTGGAACTCCAGACAGTCTGTTCGTGACATAAGCAAGCAACCAAGGGAGACTTGGGAATTTCTAGTCTTGTTGATTATTTTGTTCTTGTGACTGCAGGTTCCCCTAGAAGTAGCGGCACCTCTTGCTTATGAAAAGTTGAATGGAACAGAGCTTAGCTTGTCTGGCGATCATCAATTTACTAATGCTGGTCTGGCTATTGCCCTATGTAACTGTTGGCTTCAAAGGACAGGGAACTGGAACAACCTATATCGACATGTATGTTCCTCATTTAGATATGGTTATTTAGACTTAAGTCACACATTGGTTAAATTGAATATGTTTTATGAACAGACACTCATAAATATAAGAACATGAATGAAAAAGATCAATTAAATCTCCATATGTATTTTAATGTCTTGGAATAACCATAATGGAGATTTATTCTTCATTTTCTGCTTCTGTATGCTGCCATATGGTGTTTTTCTGTATAATACTTCAGCATCATCCTTTCTGAAGTGCTTAGTGCAGTCACGTAGTTCTAATTCTCTTTATCAAAGACAGATGTTGCAGTATTACTGTTTTGTCTGCCTTTAAATGCATTGACCCTAGATGTTCTTTATTGGCACGTCAGAATCAAGAAGGCAGTTTGCCAGAGGCATTTGTTAGAGGTCTTTCTGGCGCACACATGTCTGGCAGAGCTCAAGTTGTTTATGACTCTCCAAAGCACATTTCATCAGAAAGAGACACGAGTTCATCTGGAGATCTTATCTTCTACTTGGATGGAGCTCACAGTCCAGAAAGTATGGACTTTTGTGCTAAATGGTTCTCTGATGCAGTTAAAGGAGAAACTAAGACTCCATCATTGTCATCATCTTTCAATGATGTAAAATTGAAACAAGTGCCAGGAAATGGAACAAATGGTTGCATCCAAAATGAAAGGAGCAATATAGAGGAAGGTGAACGTGTTAATAAAATATCAAAGAAGGTAAACTTTGTTATTGTTTGTAGGGCCCTAACATTTATGTTCCATAATTGTTTGTAATAATTTACAGTGCAAGTTTTTGGTTCTATTTTATACACAAGTCTTCACAAATCTTACAGATTTTGTTGTTCAACTGCATGGAGGTTAGAGATCCTCAAGTTTTACTTCCTCGGATTGTAATGACATGTGCTTCTTCAGGTGTTATTTCAACATTTTTCTTTTTTACCTCGGTTAAAGATTCTTTATGAAACTTTGTTGTCACTGGTATTGCCCTTGCTAGGTGATGGTTGATGATTACCAAAGGATTGTATAAATCTAAATTTAGGCTCCTCAAATTTGGGAAAGGAATTATGAGAATGGTTCTTGTTAGTTTCCACTCATGTCTGGAGCTTTTTGTTAATATCTTTATGCGAGCTTTGTCATATATTCTTACAAATGCAATGTCCTCTTGGTGCTAAGGCTTTTTCCACGAGAAATAGATAAGACGTCATTCATCTTTTCGTTTTTTCCAATCAACAAAAGAGAGGAAGGATTGTAGAAACCACTTTTAAAAGAATATTTTGTTCAAAGTACTGAGAGGATTACGTTGGGAGCTTGAAGAGGGTATTTGATGAGTTTCTGTCGGAAATAGTTCACTGAAATGATTAATTCAAAAGGAATTTGTTAGATATATTTTTCTTTTAAAACCGTCGACATGATTACGATGCTTTGATTGTCTAATGGATTGAAGAGTTTGATTCTCAGGTACTTACTTCTCAAAGGCCATTTTTGTCCCTAGTATGTCAACATACAACAAGGTTACTTCTGGTTCATCAGCTATTCCTTCAGATATCCCAATTAAGGATTTGGCATGGCAATACCGCCTGCAAAGAATTTGGGAGAATATAGTCCACGGCACAGGTAATTCATGTTGGCCTGGTCAAAATTAGCATTGCTTCTTCATTCTTTTCATTAAATTAATGACTGTGGCTTTCTGTGTAGTCAAAAATAGTTGCATTCTCAAGTTAGCAATAAATAACACATACTATATGCTATCTGGAATCTGCCATGTCATCATCTCTCTCCCTGCACGTGGATGCCTAACAACAAAGAGTCAAACTTACTTATGGTGATTGAATAGTGATGGGAAGGTGGAAGTTAAGGGGGTGATGGAGGGTTATGGGAAGGGACAGTCTGTTGAGTTTAGAGATAACCTTTCCAAGTTTTGGTAACCTTTAGTGGTTTCACTGAAAAGTGAATCTTACACGCGCTTCTTGCGTTGTTTGCTTAATGCAGAATCTAAGACAATTTTCCCCGCATTATTCTTGTCTCTTTTTAGGAATAGATAGGAGCATTGTACAAGTAAAGATGCAGCTTAATGCAAAAAATCATGATGAATACTATATGTGCGCTATCATTGAATATTAATGAATTGTAACTATGACTAAAGTGTTATTACTATATGCGTATATATGTACACATCATAATGAATTGTAGCTATAACTAAAATTATACCTGATGGGATGCAATGAAGTGCTTGCATCACCGCCATTGAATATTAAGTTCAGCAGCTCAAGTATATTGCATGGTTTCAGTTAGATAACTTGATACACACAAAAGTCTACTTGTGCTGAGGCATTGGGTCATGTTAACATTATTGCATCAGTCAACTAGTCGCTGCTTTGAAATGCGTGCAGAAACAGATAATTGGCTTGAGAAGACTGGTAGGAGTAATGGTGTGGAAGGCGTACCACCTCGTGAATTCCTGTATGAGGACTCTTCGCATTGTAATCCTGTCAATGGTCATATGGCATGCAGTGCCGTAATGCCTTCGTTGCCGCTGACGATAAAGTGGCTGAGGGACTGTGTCAGAGAAAATCCTTCTCTGAGAGTTCAGGTAAGATAAGAAAATTACCTATATTTGTTGTATATGGAATGAAATGGGAGCAGCCATTCTGAAATCTTGTTTTGTTTGTGGTAAAGGTACTCGTCACTGGGTCGCTGCATTTAATAGGAGATGTGCTGAAGCTATTGAAGAGATGATGATACTAGAACAAAAGGGCTAAGTTGAGATTGGTCAAATATGATTCTTCATTCAATTGATACAGCTAATTAAATTGAAACTTACTTGGATATGCTCATTCAAATAAGAGCCACAAATGCTCCTCTTAAATTTGTATTTGTTGTTGTTGTATCTTTAACTGTTGTTTTATAAACAATTTTTATTCACTTTTGCTAAATACTGCAATTGCTGCTGCCTTTTCTTCCGTAGAACATTTAGGATTTTGATCGCATACGCTTTCGTTGTATTAGCGCTGCGAGGCAATTCATGTTGCGTTGCGTGGACTGGAGACGAACTCACCTTTTTAAACTAAACAATATGTTTTAGTAGTGAATTTACAGATGCGATCGGATTTTCTATATAGATAGATACATACTAATTTTATCACCATTATTGTTTTACATTTTATTCTTTATGAAATAATATCACAATATTACAAACTTAAAATTTTATAAAAAATAAAAAAATGGTATTTAAATATAATATATTATTTTGAACAACTACGTTAAATTTTGAAAAAAAAAACAACATTCTACATATTTTATATACTAATGACTTTAAGTAAAAGACATTACTATATTATATATCACTTATCTATATTTTATTTTAGATTAATAATTTTAAACATAAATTAATTTATGTATTATGTGTTATGTTAATGACTTTTTGTTTATGTTATTAGCCAACTGGGGTTAAGTAGAGGCTTTTATGCAGTGGATACTTGTCCGGAGTGGTGTCGGAGGGTCCTCTGGGAGGACTGCATTCAGTTGTATCCAAGCAAGGGCAACGTTGTTAGCCCCCATGTGTAACCAAAAAAAAATTGACTTTTCGTTTATGCTAATTAACTATCCTTTAATTTTTTTTAAAGTATAATTTTAAAGCTTTTTTATACTATAATTTAATTAAATAATAAATAAATTTGATTATTTTGACTTTAAATGCATAATTTTTTTTTGTAAAAATATATAAATTTTTATTTAATATAATTAAATAGCATAATAATAAACTTAAAACTACTGTAATAAATAATAAAATGAATGAACCAAATTTCATCTATAAGAAATTTTATATTATGTTAAAATGTTTAGGTAAAATCTATCAAAAGTTTTCATGATAATGTAATATAATGAACCACATTCAATTTAATATAACTTCTCAAATGATAAAACTGCCACAAATGATTATGAGAATTCGTTACTTTATTTTTATTAATGAAACACACTCTATTTAAAGAATATGTGTCATTTTTTAGTGTTAATATTAACTGTCTAATTAATACTCCCTCCGTCCCACATTGATAGGCGATTTTGGACAAGTTGCGGGAATTAAGAAACATGTAGTTATGTTAGTTATAAGTGGTAGTTAACATGTGTTTTTACAATATTGTCCTTCTTCAATGAAGTGTTTTAATGAGATAGTAAGTAATTGTATTAATAATTCTGTATTGAAAACATAAGAATGTCATTAATTTAATAAGGGTAAAAATGACTTTCAAACAATAAATGATATATATGAAAATAGAAAGTTATATATATATTGAGACAACCAATATAGAAAGAATGTCTATAAATATGGGGCGGAGGGAGTATATAGTTTGAAATTAATTTTAAATTTTTGGCCTTCGATCTTAAGTTACTTAAAAAGAAGTTAAAAAATAGAAATGTACAAACAAGCTCGTTTTGTTGGTACCATTTATTTATACACTGAAACAGTAAAGATGACTTGCACAAAGTAAACTAACAACACACGATTCTGCAAAAGAAGAAATGTTAATCAAGAAAACGAGACAAGACTACTTCAAAAAATGATCAACTTCTCTATTTGCTCCACTCCAATCCAACTGCCTTGTTTGGAATCAAACCACTCAAAATGCTAATTAGCTCACCAAACATAATAATTAGAGAACAAACCACTCACACTCCTCGTATATTCAGGTCAAGTCACAGGATTTAATAGCTCATTCACAACATACATCCCAAAAAATGGCGATGAGTATTCAATTTATTTTCATTTCTTGCCGCCATGTGCAATGTTCTCTTTCAACCAACAATAAGCTTCAAGTCATGCATGAAAAATTTACTCACATGAGTCTACTTGTCTGTTGAACTCACCTGCTGCTTAGCTCTACGAACACAATCATAATAGCTCTTTGTCAATGGGGCACATTTTAGAATGTCATCACCATTCTCCTTGTAGCATGCCCTGCAAGCATCATAATCTGCCATACAGGGCATTGCCTTCTGGTATGAAAGCTTGAATTCCTTATCATGAAGATCCATGGCTCGTTCCGTCACTTCTTTAACCATGTTATCCTCTTGCTTTTGCAACTTCTCCAAAACCGTTTCGCTTTCTTTCACAACAGAACGGATTGCTTCTAACTCTGCATTTGCTTGCTGTGGTTGAGGGGTTACTGGAAAGAATAGTGGAGGTTGAGCTGACCATCCTGGAGGTGCAATTGATTTTGGTGTCTCAGAATCATCTTGAAGTTGCTTCTCATTAATCTTAGCTTTGATCTTTGGAGACTCTTGGGTCACCTTACGCTTAATTTTTTTTGGTCTGTTCTTCGTGTTCTCACCATTATTTAGAAGTTGATTGACAAGATCGGCACTAATTTGAATTGAAAAATCACCCATGCTAGAACCTTCTCAGAGAATTTGCTGGAACAACCTCAGCCACAAAACAATCCCATGTAAAAATCAAACAAAAGAAGACAGAACCAAATGAGATTCATCAAGCACTGGTCAATACACAACTCCCCTATGAATGATTCAATTCTTAAAATCAAAGTTGTAAATCTAAATATTCTACAAACTGTATGAATTGATAAATAGATGCCAATACTGCATTCAAGATTCATACAATTCATCAATTGTTACTCATAGAACAAAGACTAGAAATAGTTTGATACTTAAATTCCACTCACAGAGAAATGAATTCAAAAGGAGAACGAATTCAAGTGTTCACTGCATGAGAACAAGAAGATTCATTTGACAGGGTATATCATAGAGAAAAATTATCAAATCGTACTAAACGAAAAAAAACCTGCAAGATGATTAAGAGCATACAACTATTGTATGCCAATAAACTAGCAATTGAAATGTTCAATTCAAAACTTCCACTTCCCATTATAACACCAACATTCAATTTTTCAATAGCCAAAACCATACTTTTATAGAATATATTGCTCAACAAATTTTTGTCGTCTGGCCACTTCCAGAATCTAACTTTTACAACCGAGATTCAAAATTTACATTTTTACAACACCAAATAAATCTTCACCCAGAAATTGGGAAAAACCAAATCTTCAATTCAAAATTTCAAATAACAAACTAGAACACTTCCACTTCATATTGCTACAAAAAAGTTTACTTAACTGATCCCTCCTAAGAACCAATCTTTGACAAACAAAAAAAATTCAAGAATAAAGAATACGAAAGAAATAAAAGAACTTACTGTTGGTTAGGGCGTTGATGGTGTATAGTTGCGAAGAGATTGAAGGTGACAGAGCGTTGAGGGAGGAATTTTAATTTTAGGGTTTGTAATTTTTTCGAATCTCATAAATGGACGTGATGCGTTTACCTTTTAGGCCATCTCTAATATGGAATCTCACGTTTGATCCAAATTTCGGAAATTATTTTATTTTTCAAACAATATAATTCTAAAAATAAAATTCAAATTTTTACTTTTTATCAATTTATGTTTTCTCTAAAGCTCATTCTTTTGTAAAACAAACGACAGCTTTAGTTCAAAAAAATATTGTGATTTATAAATTCAATTTTAATTATAAAAGAATATTTCTTATAAATTTCTCAGTAAAAAAAAATTATACTTTTAGACTTATTGATTGGTCCCAATTATAGCAGAAAAATATCACGATTTAAAAAAAAAATAGTTCATCATAATATAACAATCTAACCAAAGTAATAGAAACATGAAAATAGAAGAGTTGAAACAAACCATTTCAAGCAATCAAACCAGCTTCTATTAAGACTTTTTTTAGAAGTTTTAGGTTGAAAAAAAATAATATAAACAATGGAAAGTGGAATAAAATTTTTGTGTTTAGGAGTTTTAATGAGGATGAGTAAGAGCTAATGCTAAAATTGTAAATAAAAATATGAAATATTGACTTTTTAAATAATGTCGTATCGAATTATTTCGAGGTGTGACTGTAACATCCTGAAAATTTTTCGTCCAAAATGACGATAAATAAATAATAGTTTAAACGTAAATACATATGGTTAATATAAGGTTGATATGAAAATAAATTAAGAAAAATAAAAACTTTTCCGAAATAAGTAGTACGCGGCGTAAAACTAGAGAACGCGGTATCGTACCGAACCCGCGTACTTTTCCGCCACCCCGCGTACTTTGTTAATCAGCAGAAAAAAATAATGGGGGACATAATTTCGATAATTAAGGCTTTTTAGGCCCCATTTGCACTTATTAAGTGCCATTTTGACCGAAATAATGTGCACAAAAGCTGGGATAAGGTGAGGAGAATTCTGGAGATTTTGGAGAGCAAATTTTAGTGGAATTGCTGGGAAAATTCTGGGAAAAATTGAAAGGTAAGATGATTTAGATTTAATTAAGGTTGATTTTGAGTTTATAGCTGCGATTTTGGTGAA
>CANYCX012246932.1:0-13531 GCA_948193385.1 Breynia disticha f. nivosa | reverse complement strand
GTGATGGGGTCAAACCCCATGTATAGGGGCAAAGTGATAATAAAGGGAGAGAAGTCTTGGCTTTATGAAGGCATTGATTGGAGAGTTGGGATCCATCATTCTCGACTTTGCTATTGGTTTCTTTTTATTTCTCTTATACTTTTATTCAAATTGAGGAATTCAAAGTGTGTTATGGGATTTGTTGACGGTGGCTTGTTAGTGAGAACGTTTTCATTATCGTTAAATTTTGTAATTTTTTATTTTGAGCATTCTAATGTATATAAAATTATGTAACTTAAAAGATGAAAAGTTACGCAACATCTTTATTATGTAATAAAACAATAAAAAGTTACATAAATTTATATAGTGAAATGTTACACAACGTTTTTAATGAAGACCATTTTATGAGTCATCACCCGAAAATTCACAATAAATTGAGAACTATGTGCTCACCATTATGATTACAAAGGGTATGCTATATCAATATGCCTCATGTGTACACAAAAGTAAGAGGAAGTAAGACTACTTCAATGTGCTTTAAACCTAACCTTCTTCATATGCTTGTCCTTTTGTACTTCTTATTGATGCAAGAAGGAAAAATTATTGCATAATTTCTAATTTGATTGACCAAAAAACAAATATATGAAATTCAATTGCCAAAAATTGTCACAAATCCTTCTTTTATTAGGAGTTCAAGTGTCAACACCTTAATTCAATCCAATAACATTTATGAATTTTGTTTGATGGTTTTTTAATTGTCTTAATTTGTTTACGCGTTTTACTAATACCACTACCAGCATAGTCTTCAAATATATGTGCGCAACATTTTCAAAGTCAAAATTATTTTCACAATAAATATTTCTCAAATAAATTTCCAAAAAAAGGTTGTTTCGCAATAAAAATAAAATAAAAGTAGAACAACTTTCAAAAGTCATGAATATTTTCATGACAAATGTTATATTCAAATGAGAATTTGAAGTCATGAATATTTTCATGACAAATGTTACATTCAAATGAGAATTTGAAGTCATACAAGTTGCTAATAGTTGAGAATATTTAATATCTTTCTTTATTACACATGAAGAAAATTTCAAACTTCTTCTAAGGTGGAAAATCTACATATTCATATTAATAAATTTCAAGTTTGCTCCCAAACCAAGCAAAGAAAAAAAAATATTTTTAATTTAAAGTCTCTCTTAACCTATAACAATGAAGTTAATGATTTAGTTAGTTAGTCTAATCATAATAGTGAGTAGTTAATGGTGGATTAGTTGATGAGTTTTTGTTGTTTTCATAATGGAGATTATGAGTATGATGAGAGCATTAGGCAAATTTCAATAACAAACAATGACAATCTTAACTTTCTCTTTGCTTTGACTCACGTTTGTAAAATACGGTAAAAATAAAATTGAGTATTTTCATTGAAAACAGTACTCGTAATGTAATTTATGTATACATATTAAAGATGGGTTGTAATAATTAGGATTGAAAGATAGCGATGTGTTGGAAATATCAGTATATATAGATGGTCACTTACCCTTTTAACTCATTACATGTTCAAATATATTTGAAACGAGTAAAATCAACATACTCTCTCTCTCTGGTAAAGGGTATATCATAAAATTAATTTGTCTTAAAATATTTATTATTTTATAAAAGCTAGTCAATTCTTTTTAGGTTTTTTTGACCAACAAAATATCTCAATAAATTAGGTGACCATTGATTTTCTAAATTTCCTAAACAACCACTAATTGCATGCCTTCCTCTCACCCTTTAATTTTTCATTTCAGCACTATTAGTTGAGTATTGATTTCCCACCGACTTCCCTCTTAATAGGACTAGTCCGTTAACTCAATTTATAAATATACAACTACGGCATAACTACGACTCAAGACGTACGACAAAAAATTAATTTTATAACATAAAAACGATGATATTTGGTAAAAATAAAAATATACCCACACAATTACGACTCACTTAAACCGAACTGTCGTCCAAAGAAGCTGTTACGAATTGTAAAAAGATTTAGAAAGACCCTCCGGACAAATTCATATTTGGAAGAAGCTTTTTATATTTGTTTGATTGACCCCAAATATTACAAAAACCTTAAAACAACTCCTGTCAAAGGGGAACTTAAACCGGCGAAACTGCAGGAACAGATGACTTGGAAGAACAACCCAGTACAATTGGTTGCGGAGAACATGCTGCCGAAGAGATTCACACAGACCGCCGTTAACAGAAACCCTACAGCTCTCCTGCTACATATTCTACAACCCGTCGTCGTTGAGGACGACGACAGCAAATCGGAAAAAAAGACAGGACTAACCTACTCTGTTAGAACCTTTTTATCGACAAACTACCGACATTATACAGCTCTACTCCTGCACAACCAACCCCAAACTTATATTCCCCCTCTCAATTGTAACCATTTCTAAAAGTATAGTAACAAGGACTAACTAAATGAAGCAAAAAAGTGAAAATACCCCCAAGAACTGTGGGGGGAAGTCTGCAACCATTAAACAGCGGTCATGGTAAAACATCTCAACTGTTCAATTGTTAATCCCATGCACTTGGACCATATCCTCCTCCACCGTAACCCCCTCCTCCTCCACCGTAACCACCAGAATGCCCATAGCCACTGCCGCTGTTTCCTCCGCCATAATAGTCCGAGGCACCGCCCCTGTTGAACGAGGAATCTCTACGAATATCACGACCACCAAACCGGCCTCCGCCAGAACGACGGTTCCTGCCCCCAAAAGAACGAGACGCATAGCGAGAGAGCCAAGCAGGTACTTCTTGGTTTGATTCTTGCATTAGTTCAACTAATGACCTTGCAATCGAGGTATTGTTATCATTGAAGAAGGCAGTAGCGAGACCAGACTTGCCAGCTCGTCCTGTTCTTCCAATACGGTGGACATAATCATCAATATCATTAGGTAGATCAAAGTTCACCACATGTGCAACATGAGGGATATCAAGACCACGTGCTGCAACATCTGTTGCTACCAAAATTGGGGTGTTACCGCTTTTAAATGAACGCAAGGCTTGTTCTCTTTCCTGAAAATTTGGAAACAAAAACCTTTATCAATACTATATGGAAAGGCAACCAAAAACAGCTGTCAATCAACTACCAAGAGAATTTCCAGGTGAAACAGGCGGGGATTCAAAGAACATCAGATAACAGAAGACATGAATATGTAGTCTCATAAACAACATAAAAGAATCAAGCGACAGAGACAATGGATCAGACATGCATGCTCCTCAAATAAGTAGAGAAAACGTACATAAAGCTCTAGTAAAGCACATAGAAGAATTTTAAAAACATATAAATCAAATTGCAGAAGCAGAAAGGGAAATAAACAATATCCGTTCTTTATGAATCAAAAGAGTAAATAGCAAGAGTACATACAAACATCGAAAGGGAAATAATCAATACCTGTTGTGATCTGTCACCATGTATGGTAGTGGCAGGAAAACCGTTAACACATAAAAAGTTTTCAAGTGAATCAGCACCCTTCTTCGTCTCCACAAAAACTAGCGTCAATGATTGCTGTAAATTGTATATGAAAGCAGGAAAATGATCAACACTAGTGAAGTGAAAATTTCCATGGAACATGCAATACATGATTAATTATGTCAAGTTAAACACACACAGAGGAGAGCTTAACAAAGATTGCTTTCCTCATTATTACCTTGCCGTGAACACCATTTGCTCTCTGTGCATGAAGAAGATCCATGAGATGGCTTCTTTTGTCTCCGTCATGAACAAATTCAACTCTTTGCACTATCAGATCAGTGCTTGAACCCACACGGCCAACAGCCAAAAAGACATAATTGGACAGGAAATCAGAAGCTAATCTCTGCATCACCCAAGAAAAACTGAAAAAGATTAGGCATGTGAATTTCATCTACACCCTTCTAAATTATCACTATTTATTTACTTCCCTTCCGTATAATATATCAGAGAAACTCTCACGCTAAGTGAAGAAGATGCAAAAAGAATGCAGTATGATAGCATAAATCAGTACGAAATTAAAACTGCAATTCATTAGACTTCTCTTAATTTCATTCTCCTAGTTCCACTGGTTTGATCCAATTTTACATTTCAAAAAGAAAAAACACAAGTTTTTAAAATTTTGAGTAATCAAATGTTAATTCCTTTTTACGGATTCAGTAAAACACGTTATCTGCCAAAAAAATGGGAAATGTCAAAACACAATGTTAACCTGTATCTCTTTTGGAAAGGTGGCACTAAACAACATAGTCTGTCTTAGACCTGGTTTAGGCATGTCCATTTGTTCTACAATTTTCCGGATTTGTGGCTCAAAACCCATATCCAGCATCCTATCTGCCTCGTCTAAGGCCAGATACTTGATCATCTCGAGTGAGACTCTAGCCCTCTCCAACAGATCAACCAATCTTCCTGGAGTTGCCACCAGAATATCAACACCCCTCTCCAGTTCACGCAGCTGGAAAGATAACAATTATCATTTGAAACATTAATTAAGAAAACGTGAGACAAACAATTGGAAAATGACATTGCTCAGAACTTAAAACAATACTAATATATCACAAGATTGCAACTAAACAAGACATCACAATTCACAACTCCAGTGCACAACATCATGACCAACAAGTACATGTGAAAAATGAGTATGCAGATGCAAATTTTGCAACCTTCTGAATTTCCATGCAAATATTTTGGAAAGAAATGACTATGAATGGTTGTCTTGAAGTTTTTGTTGCTTGTGTGCAGATTCAAATTCACATCACACCAAAGAGGCTATGGTGTGTCCATGCAAATACAAAGGTAAACATTTCAGTATTATAGGAATGAAAACAAAACATTGTAATCAGCGAAAAAATGGTATGCACACAAGCAACAAAAACTACAAGACAACCTAGAAAATGTCAACTACTTGTCCCAGCCCGAGCCATAAGAGTAAGATCAGCAGGATAAGAAGTTAAAAAATCAAGTACAAAACCTGTTGGTTAATTGGTGCTCCTCCATAAGCCACAACGACCTTAACACCTGTTTGGTATGAGAATTTCTTTGCTTCATCATGTATCTGCAACAATCACCATGCTTGTACGAACACATCAAATAAAAGAAGCAAATATATGGTAAAAAAAACTGAATAAAACCGACCTGCATTGAAAGCTCTCTTGTAGGAGAGAGAATTAGAGCCAGTGGGTACACTGTGCGTGCACCTCGCAGAGGCCTTAGTGCACTCTTCCCTTGCATTTTCATAATTCCACTAATAATTGGGAAACAGAATGCAGCAGTCTTGCCAGAACCAGTCTGAGCACAAGCCATGAGATCCCTGCCAGAAAGAGATATGGGGATGGCGTGCCGCTGCACAGGTGTAGGCTTCACATACTTGCACCTCCGAATGTTTTGGTTCAATGCATCTCCCAAATCAATCTCTGCAAAAGTATTTACAGGTGGAGGCACATTGTCCCCACTTGTCTCAACAGGAATATCTTCATAAGCGTCAAAATTAATCCCTGTATTCTCCTGCTCATTAAACACCTGATCCGTACCATCATCATCACCAAAGGGATTTACCTCCCGTTCACGCCCACGGTCCCAACCACCACTGCGACTACCCCAACCACCACCTCTACCACCGCCACCACCACCGTATCCAGATCGAAAATCATTTCTTGGCGCACTCCAGCGTGATCCAGAATGCCCGAACCGATCATTACTAGACGCAGGGCCACCTAATGCAGGGGCAGCAGGGGCTTCGGGCTGAGCAGGCCGGTTGCGCAAATGAGGAGGAACGTAGGCAGCTCGAGTGGGAGCAATACCTCCGTTGTTAACAGAAGAATAGGAAATAGCGTTGTTCTCAGCTGCGGAATTAGCAGCCAAATCCGCCCATGAAGTTGGCGAGGTCATCACAATTGAAACAAATTCCTGAAACAACCTTTTTCCCCACCCAATCAAGATACAACAATCCAATTCCCCAACCTAATTCTATCAATACACCAACCTCTATTCAACACCCTGCACAAAAAAAGTAAAATTACATCAACACCCTCCATGTCACATCAACAATCCTCACATTCAACACAATACTTAACACATTTAGTAAACCAGAATCAACAAACGCTTGATCTAAGTAACGGAATGACAGAAACGGAAATGCAATAATTTTCACCTAATTCATATTTATGAAAACAACGTCGAAATAAATAATCGAAAGACAGAGAGAGACCTGAGGGAGAGAGATTCTGAAAACCCTAAATAATGTTGCGATGTTTTTAATTTAAGAGGCGTGATAAAATGAGAAGTGTGAGAGAGGCATATACGCCAAACTATAAATATCTGTTTTCCTTTTATTTCGGGTCGGATCTTTAACTATATTCTCTCCCTAATATTACTATTTTTTTTTTTCAAAATTAATAAATACTCCACCTCACATCTTCCTCTCCCCTTTTTCTATTTCTCAACTCTCCACTGCCTTAGATTTTTCCCCACAAATGCCCTTTTGTATACCTTTATTCGGTGTTATAAAAATCGGATTGAATCAATTAGTTGAACCGATTCAAATTTTATCATTTAACATTCGGATTGATTTGTAAATGAACTGACGTCGAACCGATGAATACGAGTATTCGCAGTAGCGCTAAATACGAGTATCTTTTTAAGTTTCACGTGTTAACGTATTCAAAACCGTCAAGGCGGAATTAATTTTTTTTATATAAAAAGTAATGAAAATAAATTGTTGAAAAAATAAAATGAAGAAAACATGGGAAATAACAAAAAAAAAATGATAGTAACGTATCATAAATTGACACGTGTCTTGCTATATTATTAAGCAAAATGCAGTCGCGTATGCGTCATGCCGTCATCGTCAACCTAAAAGCATAATCGATGCTTAAAGAAACACTTGTAATGCCATTTCTCGTTGCTCTTTGAAGTCATCAACTATATTATGCTCTCCTAGTCCTCGACCATCTTTTTTGAACTATTTTCCCTTTTTTTTTTATCAAATGAGTTGCATTGTTTTCTATCACTATCATATTTTTTTGGGTTACTAAATTGGTTTTAGAGGGACATCACCCCTAGAAAATTAGACAAAAAATAAAGATTAATCAGAGTTGATTAGCAAAAAGATTAATTTATAAACAGACTTATTAAATTGGGTCTAACTTACACCCAAAAGACACCTCGTGAGAGGAGGTTTGTCACTCATTATATATTGAACATAGCAACACAACCTAGCAAATGTGGGATTCATGACACCCCCTCAGTTCAAACCGGGCTGAATAGAACAATCAAATAGGCTTTGGGCAACTTAAGACCGGGCACCGCCCCAAACCATTGGACTAGGGTGACTCTGATACCATATTGAATTGACATAACTCACACCCAAAAGGTACCTTGTGGGAGGAGGTTTGTCACTCATTATATATTGAACATAACAACACAACCTAGCCAATGTGGGATTCATGACAAACTAAGATTTACCAATAGTATTAACACAGAAGTAGCCAAGGATCTCTCCACGAAAATATGTCAACCAAGAGAGTCGATGAATTTTACTACCATCGGTTAGAGGGAGTAAGATTCGAATATACATAGTGAACTTCATGTGAATTCTAATGATTTTCTCAACCAGTTTTGACAACTCTATCCTAGTATATTGAATAAAATATGATTTATTTTTGAATAACAAAAAAATTGGCTTATCATAATCGATTCAACTAACGTTTTGTGTTTTTTTTTTTAATTTTTTATTTAAAAGTTTTTTTTTTACCAAAATCAATGCGAGCAATTGTTGCATATTTGTAGGTATAAATATAATAAATGAATGAGAAGTGGGAGCAAACATAAAGAAATTGTATTCTTTAGTGAAGACTACTCTACAAGCTTGGTCAAACATTATTATTGCTGACGTAAATATTACAAAAAATAAAATTGCGATATTTGTATTGTTTTATTACCATGTATGAAAAAAAGTATATGCAACATTATACATCATACTTGTTTGTCGATAATTTCTAAGAAATGCATTTTCTTCAATTTTTGTAAAGATTTTTAGCTTAAAATTACACCATATTTAATGTTTAAAATACCTTATTCAGCTTGATGCTCTCACTTTTGCTTGAAGATAAACACATTTTTACATATAAATGTTCTGTTATATAGATATATTTGTCTTTTAAACTGATTTATGATAAATATATTGATATTTTTCACCATCATTTATGAAATAATTTTTTTAATGTAGAATGTTTCTCAATAATTTTTTTTGAAGGTTATAACACATTATTTAACTAACTTTAACTACAATAACTATAATTTTCTTTAAAATTATAAAATTTTTAGTGTGTTTTAAGGGATGCAATTCATAAACTTCTCTCTTCCCCAAAATAACATGCATTAAAAAATACAGAGAATCCAAATATTCAAGAACTAAAAAAGATAATATTCAAAATTTAGGGTCAGACACAAGAACACTCTAAAATACAAGGACCTAAAAAGAAATTCTCCAAACAAAAAGGCATAGGTTTCGTCACCATTGTTTTAAAAAAAAAAAAGAAACTTTTTTTTTTTATCACGAAAACAAGAATTGAAATAATTTAAATTATTTTCTCTCATTTTCACACATTTCAGTTTCTCTCTCTAAAATTATTTCCTCGCTCTTTTCTTCATCCTCCTCATTTTCCTCTCCACAACTCAAAAAATAAACCAAAAAAAACGAAATTATTTTCTAAAATTTCAACATAATGAGCTTAGATTCGGTTCAGCCGAGTACACATGGAAACATCGACGAGCAAATTAATCAGCTCATGCAGTGTAAGCCTTTGTCGGAACAAGAGGTATTTTCTCCAACATTTTTCTTTTTTTTTTATTATTTGTTTTAAAAGTGTTGCGGATCTGGAAATCATTTGCTGCGGGCGAGTGTAGATTTGCTCTGATCTCTGTTTTTGGGGTTTTTAATAGTAATTTTAGGATCGCAAGTTAGGTTTTGTGTGAATTTTAACAGATCCATTGGTTTAGTTAAATATTGATTTGTTTGTTTTTTTAGTTATTTTTTTTAAGAATTGTAATGCATATGTATATTCGTGTGTTTATTTTTGCTTGTTATGAAATTAAATTATTACTGAATTTCGAATTATGTTTTGTTGTGCTTTTGATTGTCAAATGAAAATGTGAATTAGTGTTGATATTATTTATAGGTTCGGACGCTATGTGAAAAAGCGAAGGAGATATTGATGGAAGAAAGCAATGTTCAGGTGATTTTCGCATGTCGATTGTGCTTACCGTTGCTGCGCTGAGTTTTGTAATGCTATTTTGCATGCACACGTCATTTGTTTGTGAAATTGTTAGTGTTTTGCTGTTGTTTCGTGCATCGTAGCCTGTTAAAAGCCCGGTGACTATCTGTGGCGATATTCATGGACAATTCCATGATCTTGCTGAGCTTTTTCGGATTGGAGGAAAGGTTAGTTTATGAAAATACATTAAATTTGTGATTTGATTTATCATATTGTTGCTATTGTTTTGTACTTTTCCTTCCACTGTTTGGTTGAAGGTCTTTTTTTTCCTTAACAGAATCACTCACATGTTAATGTTTTATTTATTTATTTGTACTTTTGAGAGGGTTAATCTCATTGGGTTGATCTTCTTTCCTTTTTTTGACAGTGTCCAGATACCAATTATTTATTTATGGGTGACTACGTTGATCGTGGTTATTATTCAGTTGAAACTGTAACAGTAAGTATATTTGCCAATTAAGTTTGTTTCTGGCGTGTACTATTGCATGTGGGAATTCAGAGTATGCACAAAATATATGTAAGTAATGCTTTATGGGATGAGGTTAAAATTAAATTCAGTGAAGCTTGTGAAGCAGTGTCAAGTATTGGCAAGAAGAAGATGTTTTTCTATTCTAATTTTCCCCGACATCTTAATTTTGCTTTATGTGTTGGTTGAACGGTAATGGTTCGTCTCCTTATGCTATGCAAAGATGTGCTTACTGTCACGTGCTTTGTTAATGAGTTGGAGCTTGATTATAAGAGTTTGCATTAGAAACTATGAGATGTTCATTTTGGATTGCCGTGCAGGATTATATTGTATTCAAGGTATTTTATTTTTATGGGGATTGTAACTTCTATTTTCCTATCATTTCACTTTCAGCTTCTTGTTGCCCTGAAAGTACGTTATCCTCAAAGGATCACCATTCTAAGGGGAAACCATGAAAGTCGTCAGGTGTGCTGCATATTGTGTGTAATTAGATTAGCAAATAGCAATGATTTTCCACTTTCTATTATTGTTTGGTGGGTTTATTTTTTTTGTTGGACAGCGTACGCTATAATATGTTCTTCTTTAGACATTTTCTGGTGATTTTAAAAATTGAAATGTTTGTTTATTGTTTTGTACTCATATGTCTTTTTTTTTGCGCTGATTTTTTCTTTCATTTTTTGTCCAGATCACTCAGGTTTATGGGTTCTATGATGAGTGCCTACGGAAGTAAGTACTTTTTGTCCTTGGTGCAATTATAGCATTGACGAAGTGTTTGGATATCTACCCCACTTTCAATTCTTTGTGTATAATTATGTCTTAATGTTTCATGTGTAAGATATGCATAACTATAGTATTCCTTTATACAATGGTGGACTGGAGAGGATCATGTTGCGTTTCGTGTTGCTTAATTAAAGAAATGAACAAGACCAGCGAACTTGGCACTGACGTTTCTAAGCAAGGCAAGAAAATGTGGAAGTGTTTTCTGGGTCTTCACTCGGTTTATGTTGTCTGCAAACATTTAATGAAACGGGGGAATCTGCCGTTTCCCTTAACTGAATATATCTTTTGGAATTTTAAGACATCTACAATGTTTACTGAATATCATGTTTGAAAAATATGTCGAGTTTCCTTGTGCATGTATGTTGACATTTGTATTTGCTCGGGTGCAAAGGTCTGAGTGTATTTTTTCGGAGTTATAGTCGAGAGTTTTATCCTTCCTAACATCACATTATGGAATTTGTTATTTGCTTTGGTTGTGTACTTCCTTAATAATCGTTTAAATTTTTTCTATTTTTATTTCTCAGGTATGGGAATGCCAATGTTTGGAAAATCTTCACTGACCTTTTTGACTATTTCCCTCTGACTGCATTGGTTAGTACACTTTGGACTAGCCTATTAATGTACATATTTGATTACTTTGTGAATTTTTTTTTGATGTAATCTTATGTATACAATTCGAAGGTCGAGTCAGAAATATTTTGCCTGCACGGTGGATTATCTCCTTCCATTGAAACCCTTGACAATATACGCAATTTTGATCGTGTTCAAGAAGTTCCCCATGAGGGTCCTATGTGTGATCTTTTGTGGTCTGATCCCGATGATCGCTGTGGTTGGGGCATCTCACCTAGGGGTGCTGGATATACCTTTGGCCAAGTAATACACCTCTGTCCCTTTTTCTCCCTTTCTATGTGGCAATTAATTTTCGTATTCTGCAAGTTGTTTTTCTTTTTCCTGATCTTCCATTTTTTATTACTTTAAAGGATATATCTGAGCAATTCAACCATACAAACAACTTGAAGTTGATTGCAAGAGCTCACCAGCTGGTCATGGAGGGATACAACTGGGGCCATGTATCTACTCTCTCTTATGATTTATCAAGCTTTTTTCCATCTTTGTCTGGCGTAATTATTAATGTTGTATTCCTTTGACAGGAACAAAAGGTGGTTACCATATTCAGCGCACCAAATTACTGTTACCGTTGTGGAAACATGGCATCAATTTTGGAAGTTGACGACTGCAAAGGCCACACATTCATTCAGGTTCATCTTGTCTCGACTTGAGCATCGTGAGACAAATATTAATGGGCAACGATTTTAACTAAATTGCGGACTGTTTCCACATTTGCAGTTTGAGCCAGCTCCAAGGCGGGGTGAGCCTGACGTGACCAGGAGAACGCCTGATTATTTCTTATGATACCACCCGGCCGGAACTGCTAGACATCCCTGGCCGGTGCTGCTTCTGTCCCGGCTGGTTTACTCGTAGGGGCTTTATCAGATTTATCGCTATGATGACGATGGTTCGGTGGCAAAATCCTGTACCAGAGCCTCGTTCAGTTATTTCTACGGTTAGACCCGACTGCCCGCGACAGAGAGGTGGTGAAGCTGGCAATATAACAAGCCCTTACAAATTACATGTACCTTTCGAGCGAACAATGTTGATCTTGTTTTTTGTCCCTATTATTTTCGTCTTAGTTTTTTTTTTCTTTTGTTTGTATGTTGTAGGACTGTTAGAGAGACATGTTTTGACTTGTTAATGGGTGCTTCTAAAGTTCTATATGTTTAATTTATCTTCTAAGCTCTCTTTCCTTTTTCCTCATGAGCCTTCCCTTGTGATATTGTAGATTCTTCTATGTTTCTTTCTTTAGTTTAATACGACAAACAAACGAATTTGGTGTCACAGATTTTGGTTTTTAAAAAAATAATTTCTAATTTATGGTTCTTTTAAAAATAATTCTTAAAATAGGGTGGAAAACAAATATTTTTCACTTTAGGGTGATTTTTGCATTATCTAAACTTCCTACTTATGGGAAAAATAACATGAAAAATTGTTTAAAAAATAAAATATTTAATAATAATAAAATAAAAATTACATAAGTTTTTTTTAAAATATAAATATGAAGTATGAAAGAAAATTATAATAATCTACGGAAATAGATTACTGCCGTATTGTTGATTTCTTCGAACAGCTGTTCGAAGACCAGCATCGTGTCGTGACATTCAGTATCTATCGGAGCCGACCCTAGTTGACTTAGTGCATTGTCACGTAGTGAGTTCGTTTTAAATACTTATGAAATTTTATTTTATTATTATTAAATATTTTATTTTTTAAACAATTTTTCATACATAATTATTTATTTTTTCTTATTATTTCATAAATTATTGCTACACAATTATATTATTTTTACATCTTCGGACATATAATTATTGCTTAATCATGCATAATTTGATTGATGTTCACATGTGGGAGATTTGGACATATAACTCACGCATTGCCTAATCACTGATCATTCCCTAATTATTGGTAGCATGCGTGGGAATGTGGTGATTAATGTCGAACGTGAGAGGTTTGGACAATGCAAAAACCACCCTAAGGTGAGAAATATTTTTTTTCCACCTTATTTTAAGAATTATATTTTAAACAACCATAAATTGAGAATTATTTTTTTTAAAACTAATATTTTAGTAACCAGATTTTGATTTCTTTGCCATGTCGTATGAAATATGTCTATAGTGATTTGTGTCGTATCATATACGTATGGTCACAAAAATTGAATATGTGATTCGTGTTGTGTCACTCTTAAACTTAACGCACGAGCAACACTTTGGTGAGTGCAGCATCAAGCAAGTCATTGGGTCGGCTATCGAAAATGCCTTCCGATCGCTCTTCCCATCCATCTAGCACAGAAGAATTCATATGAACAGTATTGTGACCATCAACTAGTTCATCTGTTCTTCTGCACCAAACTAATAAACTAAACAGATAACTTTTCTGTTTAAATACAGATCAAATCCATTACTC
>CANYCX012246416.1:0-15402 GCA_948193385.1 Breynia disticha f. nivosa | reverse complement strand
GCTCCATTCACGTTAAAAGCAAGAGCAGGTTGTCTTGTGGTGCCAACAAGGCAACTCATTAAAAGCACCCAACCTCCTCCATTAGTCTCATACCGGTATGATTTTAATGCTTCATCAAAGTTCTAACTATAATGTCAATCTCTTGTTGTCCTAGTGGTAAATGACATTAAATTCACTTAAGCAAGGTCTGAGGTTTGAATTCGAGCTCTGCTTGTATATGTAAAAAATTGGATTGGGAGAGGCACCCACATATCGCGCCCGACAGTCCTCAGGAGGGGGAGCTAAACCTCTCACACCACACCCCTTTTTTTAATTTTAAAAGTTCTAGCTAGAATAAACTTTTAAGATGTTACAATTTACTCATTGTGTATGTAAAGAATTAGATTGGGAGAGACACTCACATATCGTGTCCAACAGTCCTCGGGAGGGGAGCTAAACCTCTCATACCACACCCCTTTTTTAAATTTTAAAAGTTCTAGCTAGAATAAACTTGTAAGATGTTACAATTTACTCTTTGTGAGATTCGATTTGGTGTGCTTTAGGATTGAATTTTAGCAGAGTCGCCTCGTGAAGTAGGTGTTGTGCTCTCCGCTTCAATCACGAATTAGTCTTCGTCGAAGTTGGAAATACCGAGTGCATAAGACAACAGAAATAGAATGATGATGTTATTTCCACGGATCTTATTTGCTATGCTAAGGAACTTAATTATTTTTGGAAACTAGATGGTATCATATCATTTTTGGATAAGAACAATCTCATTCTCCTGAGTATATGTAGTAGGAATTTCTGCCTCTGAGTTTGTTAAGAATAAGAATATAAATCATATTGAAAAATTAAATTGTTTATGTGACAAGTTATTTCAATAAAAAATTGTTCATGTGACATGTATTTATGTCAAAACAACTTTATAATTTTGCTGGCATTTATTTTTTAGGAATTAATCTCAACCTTCTCTCAAAAATTCTAGCCACACTTCCCTTTTTCTTCCTCACGGTTTGCCGCCGGACCCTAACCGTTGGTCGTTGAAATTTCTCCTCTCTTAAAAATTTTGAGTTTTAGTTTTTATTTTGTGCATTTGATCGAAAAATGTAAAAAACATATTTATTATTATAGGATTTCTTAACGAATATTTCTCTAAAAGGAGTAGTTTTTTAATGTCTCGGCCTTTTATGCATGCAAAATAGTTTATTTCACTCATATAAAGAGTGGAATATATTGCTACTTCCACTACAAAACCCTGTGCATAAAGTGACTACAAAATTTTGAATTTTTGTTTTTATGTCAATATATTAGTCACTAAATGCGGGCGCTAAATTTCTGGCCGCTAGTGGCATTTTGCAACTTGGTGGTCGCTGAATTTGTTTTTTAATAAAATTATATTTATTAATCAAATTATAGTATTTTAAACTATAAATAATTTAATAAAAAATAAAAAATATTATTAATTAAAATTGTATATATACAAGACAAGTAAGCAAAATATAATAATCAAGCGTTTGGAGGCTGACAAGAAACGTCTGAATAAGGATGCTAAGATTTGGAATAAACAAAGGGGTTTGCAATAAATTTGGCCATGAAATGCTCCATCTGACATCTAAACTCGTCGAACTCCTTGCCTTGACGCTCAACTATCAGTTGCAGGTTCTCAATTTGATTCCGCAACTCAGCATTCCTGCGCGAGGTTTGAAACATGTGCGTGGCCTTGCTGGCAGCAGACCAAACCCCGAAGATCAATCCCCCGGTCCGACGCAATGACCTTGAAGTAGGTCTCGCACTCGTTCTGGGTTTGAGCTTATGTAAAAGAAATAGTATTAGGAGAAATTTAAAAATAGTTGGAAAATGAAAATAAAAAATAAAAGGGAGTTTATGAATTTACGTGGATATCCACAAATCGTTGCCCAACGAACTCCTCTCAATTGATCGACTGGGTGGGCACTAGACGAAAGGCTCGCCTGGGCCAACTGGCCGACCCTGCCACTTTTACGAAATATTAAAATGTTTTTGTAGTTTATATTAAATAATAACAAAACTGAAAGAACTCAACACATAATAAAGCAAAAGCAATATAAGCAGTAAATATTCTAAAAGACTTATCTGATTATCATAGTGGAAGAGTTGAGATCTTCGATAGATTAACTATTGGCGTCTTCTCCTATAGGCAGGCTGGCGAGTCAAAGACTTATTCTTTCAAAATCATTTCTACTGAATGAGACCGGATGAACAAGTGTAGAGAAAAAATACTGATCTTTTCTCTAAACGTGCGTGAAACTAATTCACTGTAAGTGGTGACTAGGGTTGCTTTATATGACCCTTTTATAGCAATGAGAACTGCCTCATAAGTCCCCAAAGCTAAAAATCTTATTATCAATCAATCTTGTTCAGTTAGTTTCGTTTTGGGTAGATCCTTGACTACTAACATCTCCCATTCGCACATGACTAAACTTATATTTGTGAAGTGTGAGGTTTTCTTAGTTCATCCAAGTTGTATCATTCTTTCGTGTAGTGGGTCGTGCGACCAACCAGCTAAGAATGAGTATATGTGCCTTGACTGGGTTATTCATACATCGTTCTTCAAGACTTATGGTTGTATACCCCTGAATTACTTTCCATGTTTCACGTCTTTCGTACTTAAGGTCTTGTGAAAACTCAATTATTTTCACTTGTCTATTTCACTTAGAAATTTTGACAGGACCCGTGCATACTTTGATTCTATTCGTGAACTGTTACTAAAAGTATTTTACCTCATAACAAAACTATTGCTCTGCCTTGATGCTAACAACTTTCCAACATGTTCCAAATTTACACGTGTAGATCATGGATGTACATTGAAAACATATTAAAGCAATTGGATAGTATCAAGCTTTTTTATAGTAATGTAGAGTTCGTAGAGTGATGTGTAGAGATCCACTTGATCGTTACTGGGTCTCACATTAGAAAAAATAAGACCTTTTAAAAGTTTCTCATCCGAGGTCGCGTATAACACACATTCACATAGAATATGTCATGGTGTCAAATTCCTTTTCATTAGGAACGTATGCCATATATTTAGAGATATATATCACCATGCTCAGGTATCATGCTTCAATACACCTAATATTTTTCCTTAGTCCACTTTAACTCTCTGTAATATTAGGACTGCTTTTAGTTCTAGCGGGTTACAGTTACAATTATTGTGGCTCATCCATGGCGTAAATTGATTATTTATGACTTTCATTCTTACACCTCAGTAAGAATGAGCTCTTTATAGCCTCATCTTAGTATTTTCTCAAACATAAGTGAAAATCTAAGGTATCAACCCATGTAAGTGTGTTTTCCCATTTTGCATGCTAAACTATAAATAATAGCTTTTTGTGTATTGCTAAATGTGTCCAAGACATATGCCACATATTACAAGATTTCAACATTTATCCACTGTTGAAACTTGTGTGGTCTTTTGAATTAAAAAATTTACCATTTTCTTGTTCTATTAAGTCCTCTTTGACTCAATGTGATACTTGATCTCATCTTAATAGCATATGACAGTTTTGATAATGACTATCACCTTAGATGATCACTTATCTTAAGGTAGTTAGTTTTGAAACTAACTACACTAACATTCCTCATACACAATGTTTGTATGATAGTTTTTCACTACACATAATAGGACTTTGAATTCATGTTACTTAGCCCTTTAGCCAAAGTAAAAATTCACATAAGCACATGATCACCACTTAGGTTTCATGACCTATGCTATATTTAGATGTAGTTACTACAAAAGTCATACATCACATGCCTTCTACTGAATCGTGTTCTAATACATTTATGGAGCCTTTAAACACAATTTGGTGTCTTACAAGTCTGTCTCTATCTTGTATACAATAAGATTCATTTCATTTATTTATTTGTTTATATAGACTACAATTTAATATAGGTTATGTTACCCGAACATTTTCTATATTGCCTCATATATGGATACTAGTTCTACTTAAGAAGCTATTGTTAAAGTTATAATGATTTACCGTATAAGCGTTTTTCAATTTTAGTTAAGTGTATACCTCTTTACAGTTAAAATAAGAATTGACAATTTACCTATTTGGTGTTTGTTGTATTATCAAAACAAATTTGAATATACCAATAACTCCAATGCTCTTAAGGTTTTATGGTATTATTATAACAAATTTGAATATACCAACCAACTTAAAAACTCCCAAGGTTGTATGGTATTATTATAACAAATTTGAATATATCATCTAACTGCATAAATCGCAAAGTTTAAACAATTGTATGTTTATCACTTTGTACGATGAACCACGGGTTATCAGCCACGTGAAATTCTTCGTTATGACCTCCCACTGAGATCAAAGAGTCTTTTTTTACTGAGACCTCCTATTAAGATCAAAGAGTCTTTTCTTGCTGAGATCTCACACTGAGATCATAGAGTCTATTCTAGTGATTAAGACTAGTTCCTTTAAACTAAAATCTCACGAGGTAAAGAATATCGGCTTATCCCGTCTCACATGTTATACCAAGCAATTATCAAACTATATTGACATTTTCCTAGTTATCGTATCCACTCAGTCCGAATAAGGCTTTACTTTCTAGGTAGAGAAACTAGTGTTTTACATATAGTGACACTTAGTTTGATCCTTCATATTAATATCGTTTGTAATTTCCATTATTATGGGTAAATCAATAAGTACACAACTTTTGATTTTACTCGAAGAGATGCCACGCACAATCTTATTGCATCATCCAACTGATCAACACTGAGAACTCCTCGACTTGTGTGGTTGACAAAAGGTTCACGAATGATTCATCCTTTAAAATGATTTTGTTACTTTTCTTTAATTTGTACTCCCACTAGGATAAAGCTCCAAAATTCTTTGTAGAAATATGAACTATTCAAAATGTCCTCTTTGGTTCAGAACTCCCACTATTCAGGAACTCCCTCTGGGATTAAGTTCAAACTCAAAAGACTCTACTTGGGAAACAAACTTTACCTCCCACTGGGAATAACTTTCTTTCAAGTCAAAATCAGGACCAACCACACTACAGATAAATGAGATAGAAGGTTATGACCTCAAAGCAAAGGTGGTCATGGTAGCTAATAATGTCAAAAAAAGATGGTTAGAATCCTCTTTTACCCAATCTTTTCTCATCTTCCTTCAAATCTTTCACTCGAATGGGAGTAATCCTGAAGGGTGTGGTATTTAAAGTGATTTACGTAGTGACTTTTTCACTCTAGTATCCTTTTTCACAAAGAATAAGATTACTAGTGTCCTCACTCACCCAGGGTAAATATTCAAAGTGGGTATATGTCACACAGACACAACTCAGTAACTTACGTGAAGATACTCCTCTTGGTTTCTCGGTCATCTTAGACTAAGATTAGAGGACATTGAAAATTCATCTCATGATTTATAATGGTTAAGTCAAACTTATGACTAATCCACATTTTCACGAGAAGTGTAAGTAACGAATTTTAAGAGAGCACATTTTTAAGAATATGTTGGCCTGTGTCATCACTTATCTTAACATATTAAAGAAAAAACAAATTTTCTTTTCCTCCACTTTACTATAGTAGTAGAGTTTATGATAAACATCTATTGTTCAATCCTTTGCATCACTTGTACGATTATTACATAAATCAATCATATTCAAAAGTGATGTTAGCTCTCTGTATCACTATTACCATCACCAAGTGGTAATTCTATGGATTGCAATATGATTAATTTTGACTAATGGTTGTCTATTAATGTCTAACCTAAACATCACTTTTAATTAGGTAACACAACCTTTCATAAGTCGCCCAATTTCTATTACGTCACTCAACTCTTTTATGAGTTGCCTAATTTTCATACCTTAGCAAACTTAACGCATTAATTTTAGCTAATATGGTATGAGACTCATTCAATGAAATCACACTATTACATAGAATGTGCGAAGCTATAAATGACAAGTACCATTCTCATAACGAATTAGACAATAAGTAGTCCATACTTCAACATAAATATTGTTGTTATATATTGAAAGATTAATTGAAATTCTCTTTCAATTAACTCAGGACAGAAAGATGACGAAATGAAGTAGGTTTTGACTTTTGTACAAAACAAATTTTAAAGTCAAAATTCCTGTAACACCCATTTTTCGGGTCATTTCTAACATGTCTTAAACATTCTCACTTAGAGTTTGTCAGACATCCATAAAGATTACTTAATTCTTTCCAACGTGTCTTAAACATTCTCACTTAGAGTTTGTCAGACATCCATAAAGATTACTTAATTCTTTATTAAGTGAGTTCACCAAATGAAGGTGAAAATTTTAAAGTAGAACATGAAACTTCAATACACCTCTCACTTGCGTGAGATTTAATTGCTTATTATATAGAGGTGCAATCTTTGACGGTCAAGACATTTCTCTCATTGAAATGTCTTGAACGTACATTCATGTTCATTCAACCTCACTTAGATTCTATCTTTTCTTTCAATTCTCAAGAATTTTTAAATTCTTAATTCCTTTATTTTTTTAGTGTCTTAGTCTTGAATTCATCATAACTAAGTTGTCATTACAAAAATTGACTTTGAAAAATGTCAAGATTTTCTAGCATTAACTAAGTCTTTGCTAAGAGAAAAAATCAATCAAGTTGACGCGTTACATCATCAAGATTGTTTACATAGAATTTTGGATAAGGTGTAGCTCGATTTTCTCCTAACTACTTGGCCAAGAATCGATAACAGCTCCTAGAACAAAATTCCTTTTTAGTTGACTAAAACTAAATTTACCAAGTTTAAAGATCGTATAAGCACTTAGTTTTTGATCACTATGCATTTATGTATCTTTTGGTGGTCAACAGACAACGATCCTAAGATCCAATGATACATGCATAGATACTTGGTCATTGCATTTATTCTTGCACTTAGTAAGTCAATGCAGACAATGAAACTCTTCTGTTTCACGTCGCATAAGAACAAATGTCCAAGTTATATTGAGAACTTGACATATCCTTGAATTAAGGCACACCCTTAATTTAATGGCTTTAAAGCTCATAACTTTTATTTTCGATTGAAAAATCTTATTTTCAACCTTTGCAATTGTAGTTTCTAGCTTGACGAAACACATTTGTCTAGCTCGAAACAAATCGATTTTGGTTTTGTAATCATTATTTATTATATAATAAATAATCATTACAAAACAAATTGCGTATTTAAACAAGAAAATTTAAAAATAACCAATACACAATTTATTACTTTGTCCCTATTTTTCTAACTTCAGGTTCAAATGAGTATAACTAAAGGAGGCGTCCTACGTAAGAGCGTTACCACGTGTTAGAGGCTCGTTCAGTCCTTAAGTTAAATGAAGGTTCAAAATAATAAATTCTCTAGTTGTTTGGTTATAAATCATTATTACGTTTAATGACATTTGTTCATATGTGTTTCCTTTAGATGTTATATACTTAATATTTACTAAGGAAATATGTATAGTCTAATTAATTATAAAAAATTAATTATTAATTAATTAAGGTGTATTATCATTTCTGCTCATTCAACAAACTAATTGTCGATTGATGGACATTATGAACCAAATAACTTCTTGTTTAAATTCAACACATGAGTTTATTGTTGATTCAACTTCGTTGTTGAATTATCCATGAGAAAAAAAATTGAATTTCTCTATGGTTGGCTTAATAGCCAAAAAAAGGGAAGAAAAGAGTCTGTATAATTTTTACAAAGAAAAATAAGTTGTCCCTTTCATTTCAGGAGCAACTATTTCTCCTCTTAGTAAACTAAGGTGTTTAACCCTCTATATAGGTGAAAAATTACCTATTTAATCCTTAAGTGTAATACTTAATTACACAGTAGAGTCAAATATCTTACATATTTATTTGGTCTCGGTTCTACTCAACTTGTCATGGAGATCCACTAATTTTGACTCTGTTTAAAATTTTATAAGGTAACTAATCCTTTACAACTTATGTCTTATTTTGGAGTAACACATGATAACATATATCACTAGTGTTATTCTCCCGAAATTTAACATATGACTTATTGAGATTCCACCATTAAGCGACATATCCCTTGGATCTAATTTGAACATATCAAAATTAGTTCAATTAACTTTTATAAATTTTCAAATTTTAGTAACATACGTAATAGTTACATTTTTATCAGAAAAATTTAGATTGTTTTTCCTAATAGACGACTTGATCAAAACATAAGTCATATTAATTCATCCATAGAACTGATGTATTAAATTTGTTTCCTTTATCTCTCTTGTTTTAGTTAAAATCAACACACGTACTAATGTCACTTTGAACTTATCTCAGACATTAATTCGCATGTTTTAAAAAATTATTTAAATTCACTTAGAATTTATATTTCTATTAATTAAAATTAAAATTAGCATGTATTTATGTTATTCCGAACAAATCTTTAACATTAAATAACATACATTGAAGAGTATATATATAATTCACATAGAATTAATATATGTTTTACATGTATTTAATATTTTATCGAAGTAATCTTAAATATTAAATTTTTCGTGCATTGAAAATTTTATAAATCACTTAAATTTATTTTTTCACAAATGTAATATTGATTTTCACAATTTAATGATACATAATCATTTATTAATTGTAACAATATACAATTAATTTAAAATTTATACCAACACATAATATTTCCAAAATTCGTAAAAATAAATTTGGATACATGATCGAATCCATAAAGCATTATGGAAAAATACACAATTTTTGGAAACAAATTTTCATAAAATTTTTCGTTAAACAAATTGTATTTTATTTTAATGAAATTCTTAATTAATAAATAATTAAGAAAAATTACTTCTGACTCACCATCACTTGCCAGAAAACAACAGGAGAGTGAGACCCACTCTCAGGTGAGGGTACAATAACACAAAAGCTACTCTCTTCCTGGTGGTGACATGTGTCAGTTTAGGTTGGTTGGTTACTCTTCGGTTTGACCTTGGTTTGACCGATCAGGTGGATTTGATTTTGGGTCAGATTTGGTTTTGGTTGGTTTGGTTTTCTTCACAAACCGAGTCAAACGATTAACTTTTCAAGTTCAAGTGAATCACGAAGCGACACCTCAACCCTTCACAAGAGATTCCAGCGTCGTCACCGTTCTTGTCACGCATTGTTCATGCGTGTGCACTGTTCATCACAAACAGTAATTCTGTAACTTTTTCGTCTTCGCTTGTTGCCTTTCCGACCTTTTCCGATTACAAAAATTAGGATTGTAAAGTTTTTGATATTCCGGATCTAATGCCAAAAGTCAAAAGTCATGTAGTATTCAGTCTCAAATTTCAATGAAATTACAGAAACATATTTCTATAATATTATCAGACGCAACAACAGTGTTATTACGAAAAGAACACATTTTTCATCTAACGAGTCTATTACTCTGATACCAATGAAAGATCTCAACACAAAATAAAACACAAAGCAATATAAGCAGTAATTAAATAATGTAAATTGCTTATCTGATTGTCGCAGCAGAAGAGTTGAGAACTTTCATTGATTAATTGTCGGTCTCCTTCTCCTACAGGCAGATTGCTGAGTCAAAGGCATGTGCTTTCGCAGCCCTTTCTACTGAATGACCACCAGATAAACCTGGAGGCTTAGAGAAAAGAAGTTGTTCTTTCCTCTGATGGTCTCTCCAAAACTAACGCGAAACTGATTCATTATTATGTTCCAAATTTTCTAATTTGACCCTTTTATATCATTACAAATTATGTCATAAGTGTCAGTTAGTCCCGCGTAACTCGTCTTAGTCGTGACCAAACCTTTGACTACTAACAATTTTACTATTTTACCATTTAACTAAACAACTTCCTTGCATGTGTAACCTTACAAGCCTGAAGAAGTCCCCAGAAAAGTGTTAAAAGTGACAATATTAGGTTTTAATTTCATTTTGGATCATTTCCTTGTAATGATGTGAAGAGTGCAATTTGAAGATAATGGAGGGTATAGACGTGGCGGTGCTGAATGAAGGCATTGACGATTTGGTCAAAAAAACAGCAAAGTTATCTATTTCAAGCACGTAAATCTAAGGAAGATAAAAGATTTAAAGGTAACGATTGTAGTGCAAATAATTGGTTTGATTGACATTTGTTTGTTTCTTATGTTACTTTCTTAATGACACAGAGCTTTTGGATGATATAGAAAGAGGAATTGCTTTATGCGGGGAAGATTTGGGAATACGAAAGGATTTTCTTAATTTACAAGCTGAATTCTTTTTGAAGCAAGAAGATTGTGAAAGTATGCATTTTTATTCAGTTTGTAGATGTTCCACTACTGTTGAATTGAATTTTAACTTTGATGGTGCAAGAGCTGATCTTGCATTGATGAGCGTATTCGAACTCTATTCGTCTAAAAACCTACCTTGTGATGCACGAACATTGATGCTTAATGAGTAATATTCTTTTAGTTTTTCATTTTAGTGCTGGATTTCTTTGTTTTATTCACGTCCATTGATTCAGGTACTCTTTTAATTCTTTTGCACTAAGCTTAAAATGATGAAGGGGAATTATATCAAAAAAAAAATGATGAAGGGGAATTATGTGAGTGCTCAAAATTGTTTTAAAGTTAAAGAGACGAGTGGAAAAGATAGTGGTATGCACAAGACAACTAATTCTTCATAAAAAAAAATGAACATGTTATTTTTGTCTTTGAAATATTTAATGAGGTGCACACATCTTAAACTGACAAACTCATTGTGCAGAAGAGTTCATTTTCTTATGACGTCTTTCTCTATTACTATTGTGAAATATCATCACATTTCTCTGGCTTTTGATTTATTATTTTAGTGCTTGATTTGGATGGAAGACTTTGGTGTGTGAACTTATGGATGAAATGAGGATGTCTTCGGAGGGACTTCCCAGCTAATGTTTTTCGGAAAATTTAACAAATTTATACTTAAGGTTTATATATTGAGGAAATAACCACTAATTTTGTAAATTGTAAAAATAGCAACCAAAACATACTATATTTAAAAAATAGTCATCCTTTAACTAACTGAGATATGTTGTGATTCTATTCTTAAAATCTCTCTTTCAAATACTCTCAAATCTTAAAAAAAGCAATCCTTCCAAAACAGATTGTTCAAAAAACGAAAACTCCATCAAACACAATTATCATCTGCAGAAAATCAAAAAGCAATTCAAAGTTATTTTTTTTCCAAAAATCAAAGAAAAATGATGAAGATGATTTGAAGAAATCTACTGGTATGTTTCAACCCAGGTATGAAATCAAGTGAAATCATTCTTGTTGATTGCAGTTTCAACTCAATTTTTTATCAAAATTCCATAATCCCACAATTTTTTGGAATTTCACGACAGAGATGAAATCTTAAAGTTTTTGTTCTCCGAAGTTCAAAAAGGTTCACATTAGCAAATTCACATAAACATATACATGTATTTGATCACACGTTCTAAGGTTCACAGAGGTTCACATGCACAAGTTCACATAAAATATAATCAACTTAAATACATGTTTTAAAGTTCACAAATGTTCACATGAACAAGTTCATAAAAAAAACTCAATCACTTCGCATTCGTTCTAAGGTTCACAAATGTTCACATGCTCAAGTTAAAAAAAACTCCATTTAAAACACTAGTTCTAAGGTTCACAAAATATATAATACACTTAACGCATGTTTCAAGGTTCACAGAGGTTCACATGATCAAATTCAAAAAGACAAAATTTCACATATGATTGAAACAAAAGTTCACATATGATTGAAAAAAGGATATTTCAGAACAAGTATAGGATGTTCACATAGGTTCGCATGTACGAAGTTCACATATATGTCCACGAGCACTTCATCACAAACCACTGTAGTTTAGATAAGTTTACATGCACAAGGCTGACATATGTGTTCACGGACACTTCATTACAAGAATCGAAAATTCACGAACGTTCACATGCATAATATAACATGGAAGGGCAATCGAAAGTTCACGTGTGAGAAATGGTTTGGTCAAAAGTGTAATATGTTAACAGTAAAATAACTTAATAACAATAACAATTTAAAATAAGCACAAAACCTCAATAATCAAACATCCAGTGACAAAACTCAAAAACCAAACTTAAAAAGGTCCATTGGGGGTAACTACCTCAAAATTTAAGGGATAATTACACCACACATTTTATTTTGAAAAAAATTTGCAGCCTTTCTTATTTTAAATTATTTTTTCGGCTGGACATTTTAAATTGCAATGATCTTTCTTTAATTGCTCAATTTACAATTCTTTGTTGTCTCCTTAGTTACGCCCTTTTCCTGAACCCATTTTTCATTTTGTATGCGACATCGTTTTGTTGGTCGTTTTAATTTCGCGTCTTTTTTAATTTTCAAAATCTTGGCATTTCGTTAATCGCGCTCATTAATTACAGTCGTATTTTCAGCTACATGCACAGTATTTTTTTTGTCTTTTATGCCAACAAGTGCCTCTTTTCTTCTGCTTCATTTGCATCCTTTTATTTCGATTCTGATTTTCTCTTTCTTCATCATAACTCTCTCTCTCTCATTTCCTTTCTTCTATGCTTCCTTTCTTCTCTGCATCTTTTCTTCCTTTCTTCTCTTTCTTCTTTATTTCTTTAATACTCATCTTTCTCAACTTTGTTGGCAAATGCTAATAAAAAACTCTGTCATCTTCTTCTTGCCAAACTGTTAAGTTTTAATCTATTTTTTCTCTTTTATTTTACAATTTTTGCTGACATTTTTTTTCACTTTTTCTATAGTTGAAATGGAGGAGGACGTCTTCTGTTTCTCTACATATGTTCAATTTTCCAAGTGTTTCTAAAACTTCAAAAGAATGTTATGTTTTCCCTTTTTTTTTCCTTTTTTCTATGTTTGATCACTGTTTTTCTTTGATTTTTCAATTTTCAGGTATCTCTCCGTCATGCTAGAGCTTCTACAAAGATTTCTTAAATTTTTCCGTTTTTAATACTTTTCTTTTTTACGTTTTACTTTAATTTTTCGTTTTTACTTTTGTTTTCTGTTCGTTTTAGTTATTTCTAAATTATTTTTTTATTTAGTTGTAGTTTTCATTCGGTTTTTGTCATTCACATGCATATATTGCATAAATTATTTTTCATTTGGGTTTATATAATGTATACATCATGTTTTATTTTTAATTTTTCACTATTATTATTTATTTTTCAATGCATTTTGAAATTAAGTCTTCCATTTTTTAAAAATACCTCTGTTTTTTCAATAGCTTATTTTGTATATTTTTTTTTATTTTTATTATGATGTTTTTTTTTATATTTTCTAAAGTATTTTTCACTATTATTATTTTGTATATGTTATTATTTTAAACTTAGTATTAATATGATGTATACATTTTTTTGGTTTTTGTGTATGATATTTTTACGTTTTTTATATATACAACGCATATATACTGTGTATCGTAAATAATCTTTACCTTAAAGCATTTTATGTCGCGCCCAAATTAAAACTCCTAATTTATCTTAATTGATTCGAAATGATTTAGAAAACCGTGCATATATTTTTTTTCTATTATTAAATGATGTTCACTAGACATGCACAAATGGTTTTACAACAACAAGCAATGTGTAAACAAACTTTACAAATCATTTACACTTTTAAAATCATTTCCTCCAAATGTGCTCCTCCAACCTCGCTCGTGGAAATCCTCCTGAACCTGCACAATATTCAACAACATATAAAGGTGAGTATATAAAATACTTAGTAAGCAATAACTCTAGTGTTGTTAAGATGAGGTGCAGGAGAACCTTCGGCCAACACGGGTGTGCTCGTGAAACACGATGCCGTATTCGCGCCTCAATTCCTTAATTGCTCATCGTTGTCATGTCACATACAATTCTTTATTTTAAAAAACATGACCAAACAAGTTATTTTTATATCTACGCATATCTGGCGTACTTCATTCACCATTTGATCATTGTTTATAAATATCACAACACGCATAACACACTTATTTCCATCTTTACACTGTTTCTTAGTCGGGAACGGTTTACTCAAACCGTTTCCAAAATCGTTTGGTCCTTCTCAATTTCTCCCTGGAACTGAAACGGTTTACGTAAACTATTTCGAAAACCCGTTTGTTCCTTCACAGGATTTTCTGGAATGGGAACGGTTTTCCGAACGGTTTAGCCAAACCATTCTGGAATCCGTTTCGGCCTTCACAAATTGACTCTGGAATTGGAACGGTTGGGCGAACGGTTTACCAAAACAATTTCCTAACCCATTCTAACCTATTTCCAATAGTTCACAACACATATACACAACATTTCACTAGGCAATCATTCCAATCACAGCCACACCAACAACATATCAACCCAACCAAGCCCTATCCATTCATGCCAACCTAAGTCCAATTAATCTACAAACCACATACATTTCCACAATAACCATATCATACACCTAAACATCGTTAATCATATCAAACATACTAGTATTAATCTCATCAATACACATTTATGCATTCACTAAAGCTTTTCATGGAAAATTCTCATTCAAGTCTCGTTCATACACAAGGTATTCACATAACATAAATGAATGCATGTAACATTTTGGATATTTTCGTTGTAAAATGACGATAAATATGTGTTTTATTGTTAATATATAAATATATACGAAAGGTTGATCGAAGGTTGACGCAAACCGATCGACGAAAATCGGAAAACCCTGGAAATGAAAAGAACACGGTGTGGGAGGCAAAGAACGCGGGTTCATAACGACACCGCGTACTTCACACTCCACTCCGCGTACTAATCAGACTTCTGGAAAAAAAATATATCTTTCGATCGATCAACCGACAATTCATTCCTATACCTTCACAAATCCAATTTCTGCAGATTTCAGCCTAAGAAATCATCACAGTAGTTGAGAATTGAAGAAAACAACCAGGAGGAAGTGATTTTGAGTTTATTTCCTTGCAAGAATCAGGTTTAAGGTAAGGAAAGTGATGGTTTACTTTGGATTGACATTAGGTTGATGAAATGAGTTTTAATGGTAAATTGTTGCTGAAATTGCTGGAAGTCTTTGCTGGAATTGTTGTTGATTAATACTCAGATTATGGTTTAGATGTGAGGAAAAGTTGGGATGATTTTTGTATGAAGAATTGATGGTAAAGTTAGTAGAAAAGAGGTATAATCTAAGGTTTAAGTAAAGTTGATTTTGGTTGACAATGAGTTGATATTAAGCTAAAATGCTTAATAAATGAATGTAAAATGGGTATAATGAAGTGGAAGCAAGGTGAATTCAAGTATATGAATAATGTGAATGAGCTTGAGAAAGATTGGTCTAGTATGGAACTGTTGGCAAAGTGAACCTAAAGTTAACTTAGAGTTGATTTAAGGTTTCCATTGGATAGTTGAATAATTCTTACTTTAGAATGAATGTTTGGATTGGTTAA
>CANYCX012246321.1:0-12515 GCA_948193385.1 Breynia disticha f. nivosa | reverse complement strand
TACATATGTATTATGTTCCTCTATTACTTTCTCTCTCTCATTTATTAATTCCATCTACCCTTCACCTAACCTTCCTCTTCCATTAAGACCAACCATCTCCAATTTACTTATTAGCCTCACTTAAGTATAATTTTACGAATTCAACGATCCAACATATAATCTAACTCTGATTCCTTCCAATTCTCTTCCCAAAACTCTGCACATCTTTCCTTATTCCGAAATTACTCATGAATCATAAAAGACCCAATCAAATTAACCTTAAATTACACCTTGTTAGTGCCCATAGAAACTAACCATAACAACCATACTTCAAATCAAACCTAGGGTTACCATTTCCAAACTCGTCACTTTTAACCTTTCATCTTAAAACATCAGTTTCAGCTACTAAAACCACCAATTAACATCAAAATAAGGTACTAATGGCTACTACACATCTTAACCTTTCCAACAAGCCATATTTCGCTCAGTTCTGAGCCAAAATGAATGAAATAACACGTCGAAAAACCATACCCTCGACAAAAACGTGATTCAAGATTTTAGTTCAAGAAAAACTCACCGAATCAAGCTTTTAATCCGATTCAACAACTTCCAAATACCAAGACTCGATGAGATTTAGGCTCGGTTAGGGTTTTTTGGAATTGGCTCGGGTTTTTGGAAACAAAACGTGAATGAAGTAAGTGAGAAGAGAGAGATAGGCACATCCTTATATATAAGCTTAGAAAAAGACGGTACTACCCTCGGCTCGATTGGTTACCATTCTATTTGTTTTTCTCTCTCCCGATGGATCTAATTTCACCCGATTTAACTCCACATACTACCCTACACTCTCCACCAATTATTAATTAATTTTTTTTGCGAAAAAATTATTCTTACTTTTATAAAATATTCAATAAAATTCTTAAAATTAACGAAAAATGGAGGGCGTTACATGAACTCTTGTAGCACTCAAAGATTTATTCTGTGCAAGAAAGGTTCAAAGGGACTCAAAGAAAAAAGTTACGACGGTTCAGCATTTTGGTGGACAGTAAGTTGAGACATATTTGTAGATTAAGTTACTTATGGATATTAATAATATATTTTGCGAATCCGGGTTGGTTGTTGTCCTCCTAAGAAGATGGCTGTCCACCATGCTTATATTTGGGAGATGGTATTCATCTTTGATTTTTAATTTCTGAAATGTGCAAATATTTTAAAAGAATTTCAAGATTTTAAAATTTTTTAAAGATTTTTAAAATTTTAAAATTTTTTAAAAGTTTTAAATATGTTGAGATTTTTAAATATTTTACAAATTTTACAGATATTTTTTCACTTTTTGATATTAAAATTTTAGTAATTTTAAAATATGATTCATGGGGCATTGCAAAAAAACTAAACCCGACCATCCTAACTAACCTCAATACGACTAAACCTGTCAATCCAAAATCTTTTCAGCTCAACCATCCTTCAAAGAAGATTCTTCAACCCAACCAATCCAATCCACTAATAATGCCCTAATGATATACATTTTGAAAATTATTTTTACATTTTAATATCGTACATGAGCAAAAATGTTGTGTAATTTTTAAATTTTTTATTTTATGAAAGTTTTAAACGTATAAATATGTTTGATATTTAAAACTTATAATCATTTTAGAAATATTTAAAAATTAATTTTGAATTTTTAAAAAATGATTTTATATTTTTAAAATACTTAAATGCTTTATAATTTTATCTTTTGAAGTTTTCTATATTTAAATTTTCATCATCATTCTTTAATTGTTGAACTTTGTCGCCACCGTATTATATGCGTAATTGTAATCTGGTCCCTATATTTTTCACGCAATTGTCGTCCAAATCATTCATTTTGCAAGATTGTTTTACGTTTATTTTGTGAGTAATTGAACCGATCGATTTGGATGGTTAACGGTTCAATTAAAAATTAGTTTGAATCGAATCATGTTTAACGTTAGATGGTGTTATGAATTAAAATATGTTTAAAACATTTCAATTTTTCTATTTTATAGAATTTAGCTCAAATTTACAACTAATATGTTTTGCACAATATTATTAACTAATCAAGATTTCATAATTTTTTGTTAAATATTATGCATAAAGAAGTTTAGAGGGTTAAAATGATACAAAATATTTTCTTTTCACCAAATTAATGAAAATAACTAACAGTGTTAACTTTTATATTTAAATACAATGATTTTAGATGTCAAAGACGCCGAGATGATACAAAATAGACTAAAGGAATAATGAGTCTATGTTCAAGGGGTGATTTATGGGTTTAGCTATTTTTGTTACAATATTAAGAGTTTATGATACATCTTTTTTATATTTTGAGTTATTTTTTTATAAAAGGTATAAATTTGAAGTTATTTTAAGTAATTATTTCTTACATTAATGTATCTCTTAACAAATTATGCTTGTAGTTAGATGTAATTTAATGTAAAAATTTGCACATGGTTTATGACTTAATAAAACTGAAAAATAAATAATGACAATTTATTCTTCAAGTGTATGTACTCCACATGATCACCTTAAGAATAATAACTGTGCCACATCATAATTGAACTTTCATATAAGTAAGTAGTTAACAGAATGATACATCATGATAACTTTTATAGTTTAGGTATTTTTATAAAAGGTATAAATTTAGGTTATTTAAGTAATTTTTTCTTAACAATAATTTAGTAAGTATCAACTATCAATTAAATTCAAAAAGTGCAATGAACATCAGAATTTAAAAAACTGTAAACTACATATTCTAAAATTAAAGAACAATGATAACCCACTTAAAAAAACATGAGGAATTATATTTATTAATGAAAATTCAAAAAAAATATATTTACAAATCACTGTAAACAACAAAAATTAATATTTTTACGTTATATAATTCGCAACATAACTACAAAAAACAAAATTGGGATATCAACCTAAATAGGAAACTACGACTTGCTAAAAATAAGAAGATTCAAACAGCACGATCTATAAAAAGAATAGATATTTATAGTATTTATTATTATTCATATAGAGAGAGAGAAAGAGTAACAATTGATTTATTTTAGTTGGAGATGTATTGGAAATGAAAGACAATAACTAAAGTGAAAAATCAGGCATGCTTTTCAAAATGAGACGATTTGAACGATTGTGACAATTTTACACATTTAAAATCATAAACAGGTATTAATTAATATATTAAACTATAAAATAATATTTTAACAAAAAAACATATAGATAAATATTTTTATTGAAACGTAAAATGTGTAGATGAGATAAAATAGAATAGGCCCTAAATTGGAGATTAATTGTAGTCTGTAGATAGTAAGTAATTTGGGGTTGAGTTCTGCAAGCGCAGACAGACATGAGGTTCGTAATAAAACAGGGGCTCACTTCCTTCAAAATGTTGTGTAAGTCAAAACCAGTTTTGGAATTCCCACTCCCAGTTTTTCCTTTTAACATCAATCACACTCACAATGACACCACCATTTTTGCCTAAAATTACCTTATTTGAAAACCATACTTTTAACCATTGTTTTTGCATTTTGTAAACCTCCAGCAGCCATTAATGAAGCGTTTCAACTCTTAAACTCCAACCTCAAGGAATTCAACAATATTTTTTGGAAAATTATGGAAATTTCCGATTTTGTGTTTTCAATTGTAGGAATGTCAGGATATGTTTGTTCATTTCTGTTTATGTCAGTTCAAGTTTTAAAAATATGAAAATGTCCGATTTTGAGTTTACAATTCTAAAAATGTCAGATATATTCATTGTTGTTCACTATTGTTCATATATAGAAAAAAATAAAATGGGATATACAATCCAAATAAGAAACTAACTACTTGCTAAAAATCAGGAGATTCAAACGCACGATATATAAAAAACATATGTTTGATGTTCATTGTTGTTTTTTATTGTTCATATATTGAGAAAGAATAAAAATGGATATTTAAAAATTGAAATTATCAAATCTGACATTTTCATAATTTCAAAACTTAAACTGATATAAACAGAAATGAACAAACTTACCATGACTTTTCTAAAAATGCAAACATGTTACTATGTATTTTGCATAATTTATGAATAACTTTTAATAATAAATAATTATAAATTCTATTTTTATTGCACTTAACATAACAAATAATAATGTTTGGGGTTTAACTCCCCCGTCATGTATTTGTACTACTCTAATTTCTGATTTGCAATAAGATAGTACATGCTTGAGTTCAAAAAAAACATAACAAATAATAATAACACTTTAATTCCACTAAATAAAAAAAAATAAAAGGGACTACATTTTAATGATGAAGTGAGGACTGTGTTCCAAAATATTATTTCAAAGTAGGTTTTATGGATTTGGACGTAATTAGTACACAATATTTGACTCCTGCAACAAATGAAACTTGCCATCTTCGTCCTATTTTAATTTAATGAAAATTTGACCAAATTTAAGAACCCTAATGAACCTTGACTTGCAGTAAGTTTTCTGGATTCATTGCCATAATTTCATCTTAACTGGAGGGTTCATGAACTTGAAATGTGATCAGGGCTGTGTATGATAGACAAATTATGGCATCGGTTTCTAAATTTTAAAAGTATATACCAACCCATCATTCTATCTGAAATCAGTATTTGGCCTTTGAAGACAAAAAAAAATATATGATTAAAACCTGACATTTTCAACATCATGCCTAGCGGAATCTTATCAAGGAGCCTTGTTTTTGTTTTAATCAATCAATAACAACTAGATAGGCTTGTGGGGTAACGAGGAGTTGTTTTAAGTTAATAAATTATTTCGAGTTTGAGTTTTGAGTACACAACTGCGTTAAAATTCGGTTGAAAGAGCTTTGTCGCCCTTAAAATCCTGCCTGACTCTAACAAAAATTAGTTTAAACTACTCATAATACCTCGTAGTTCAAACAAAAAAAAATATAGGCTTGTGTTTGATAAGAAGTTTGCATTAAAAAAAATCTCAAGGTCCATTTTCCATTTTTCTTATTTTCATTTAACTGTTTCTGCCACTATAAGAAAATAGTGAAATTTTAACAATCAGATTCTGCCAGAATTTGTTGGAATTCGGTTGTGTCACAAAAAGTTGCAGAAAATATATTTCTGCCAAAATTTGTCTAATATATAAAACTAAATACTTTGGAAATTAAAATTTCAGGCAGCGAAAACATTTTTTACAAAATTTAGCGGAATTTTTTTGACCAAGTTCGTCCAAAAAGTTAAACTAATTAATTTTTGGTACGGAAAAATTTTGTGTGAATTTCGTTGAAAATGTTATTTAATATTTTTTTGTTATAATAATTATATATTATTAGCATTACTATTATAATATAAGTAATATCATGATAAAATTATGACAATGTTGTACAAACTAAAAAAATAAATAAAAAGGTAAAATTGTGTGAAATTTTTTAATTAAATTAAAAAAGTAAAATTATACAAACTAAATACACTGAAATATAAAATAGTGACAAATTAAAATATAAACATAACAGAAAATAAAAAAGAGAGAAAGATAAAAAATTCAAAAAAAAATTCAGAATTTTTTCAATAAATTTTGTCAAAAAATGCTTAAATTTCAGCTTTGGTCGAGAAATATTATAATTTCTGACGAATTTAATCAAAAATTCTGAAAAATTATAAATCTAATGAAAAATTTACCAAAAAAAATTCGGCAATCGTGAAAATTCAACTAATCTATGACTATGTATGGGACTTTCTACACAAAGAGTACATTTCAGTATTGTTACAGTATATTGATTTTATTCATTTGACAGAAGGAACCATATGAATGCCAAGTAATTTTGCAAGTTCGAAGATTTTTGTAGGGCTTCCATAATCATAGACCAACAAATAACTTGATCAGTAGTTTATTAAATTGTATGCAATCGCCAGCAAACACATATATATATGGCTCAAGATATAGTTTATTTAATGCTATGCAATCACCAGCAAACACATATATATGGCTCAAGTTATCGCCACACATGCCCTGCTAGATACGTCCACATGGATAAAACCCTAACACTTGTTTTTTTTTTTCCCAGAAGTGCTAACACTTGACAAGACAAGACATTTCGTATAATATAAATATGAGAAGCTACCAACAATCTCAAGTTGTAATTAATCGAACCCAAGAGATAGAATAAGGTGTTGATTACTTGGAGACAAAGCGAGTACAACTACAAGACAGCTCGTTAAAGCTGCTAAGACTTTTGCCTCTCTCATTCAAATTTTTTTTTTTTTTGCATGTTCCCATTTAGATTTCCGATTTTAGAAGAAGAAGCCATGTTTCATCGTATTGTCAAAAAATGAAGAAAAATTATTCAGACATGAACGGCCGCATAATGATTACTACCCACCATGTTTGTGACGTTAAGCTTCAATTCCATTTTTTAAAACTTTGGTTTGAGGCTTTACAACGGCTATAAGCACCATCTTTTTATCATTTTAAATACATTTTTCTTTTTATTAATAAGTGGCAATTACTCATGATTTTTGGTAAATCAGGTTTTATTATTAAGAAGGTTTTATTATTAAGTGTTTTTATGAAAAAAAAATACTGTTTTGTGAACATAAAAAAACTTGTCTGTAATGGTTGTAACTGCCATCACTTTTAGGGGAATTTCCAGGAAATTCAGATAAACAGTTGATACTTTGTACAATTTTAAACAAGAAATCTTGTCTTTAGTTGCAACACTAATTTATTTATTTTTATTTCTGTTTGATTGCATTGGTTAGATTCACGGGACTTAAAAGAATGGTCTACACAAACACAAGACATCAATTCAATCAATTATAGAAGTAGACAAGAGCCATGTCGATGTGGTGAAAAATTCAACCCAAAATTTTAATGCAGAAATTGTCCTCATTTACGACCCATCTTGTATTTTATAAATTACATAAAATTTAATAAACTAATTTTTACAGAACATACCACATATAACTGTTACTGTTATTTATCTCATTGAACGTTCAACTTATGAGAGTTTATAGTAAAAGTTTTCGAATTAACCCATCCATCCCATCACAACTCTTTCGGTGCCCTTTTCCTTTTTTTTTTTTCTAACAGTCCACAGAAGTTACTTTGAGGGATGGGATCCAACATTATGGTCGACTTCAATTTGTGGAAGCTCCAACAAAACACAACAGCTGAGACCCCACTCTTCACATGCTTCGTTTCTTGTCCAATTCTACCAAACCCTACACCTTTTCTCTCACCCACTCCTACCTATTTCACACCCCTCACCATTTTAATTGCATCTTCAATTATACCCCCTACTTTAACTTCTCTTTTGTTAGTAACAACCACATTGTATCTCTAAATCCAACTCGTCCAATTCGGTTTGAACCGCGTTGCCACGTATGAGGATTGATTGATCGCAAGTGTATTCTAACTAGTTTTGACTAATGATCTAATGAAATGATTACGTGGATTCTAGTAATTTTGTTGATCATAAAAATGATAGCTCTATAATAACAAAGTCAATTGAGTAGAATAAATGAATAGTGCCTAATTTCTTAGGCAATTTGATTACAATAACAGAAAAGAAGGTAGAATTTGAATGTTGAGGGAGCAGAAAAAACAAGAAATGAGTTAGAAGTATAAATTTTATAGATAACAATGACTGAAACTTGCATCTAATTCTACTTTCTGCTACATTGATTCTTCAATTCTATGAAAACTCTTATGTCCATAAACAAATGGGGTTGGTTAGTCACAAACTCACACCAGCAAAGAGAATCAAAATTACCATGAATATCATTTCTTCCAGGCATAAACCAGCAAAGAGAACCCATTTGGACTATTCAATTCATTCTCTTCAACACTTGCCCATTCCATTACTGATGAACTACAGCCCGATGAAGCAGACGACATTGAAATTGACGAAGATGATGAACTCCTTGCTGTCCTCATTAGACTTTTTCTCATCTTTCTCCAATCTCCAATTCCACCTGTGTTTTCTTGATGTTCATCCCACAAAGCCACGCCGTTTCTACTTTCTTGATCACAATCTTCATGATCATCGTTGTTGCCTGCGTTTGTTTCTTTGTCGTCTTCAAACTTGAACATGAACACTGCATGTTCGTTGTTGTTGTTGTCTTCAAAAAGCCAGTTGTATACGTCCCAAGAGACTTGAATACTAACTCCATCGACTTCGATTCTCTCGTTCCCTCTAAACTTCCACTTCAATCTCTTTATTTGCAGAACCTTTTTCTTCTCCACACTAAAACACAACTTTGCATCATTGTTCACATTACAATCTATAGTAATCTCTCTATTTTTCCCTCCAAATCTTGCTTTTGTAGAATAAACCTTGTTACCAAAAACATGTTCTCTTCTCAAAAGAAGCACTTGTTGGGTTCTTTCAGGTTTCTTTGCTTTAGTCTTTGTGCATGCTTCTTTGCTCAAATCTCCAACGAGAAGCACCATTTTACGGCCTACAAGAACTGATAGATAAAACCCAGATTGCGGTTCAGGTCCTGAACCAAATTTAGCTCTTGAAAGGTCCCAAAATACTTCAACTCTTGGAGGCTTCGTTGAGCTAATTTCTTGCACAACTTGCAGTTTCTTGGAGCCATGTTTTCTCCAAAAAAGAAAAGGCTTCACGTGAAGGTTGAAAGATAAATTAGAGCAAGAGAGCCGGTTAGATAGAGACACCGGCGAGTAGTTGTTGCCGGTGGAGTCAATAGGGTGGAGATTAAGGCTTAAAGAATGACCAAGAAAAGTTCTTGACCAAGTCAAAGAAAATATACCAATTTCAGTTTGGTATAAACAAGTGGTCAAATTTGGATTGCCAGAGGTCGGCGCCGTAGAAGGCGGCGGGAGAGGGAAGTCGGGTGCGGCGGAGGAGGGGCGGAAACATGATGGGAACGGGGAGGAGTGGTGGTGGGACATTTGTGGGGAAATATTAGCTAATGTTTTGGTTGTGAATAATTTGAAGCTTTGAAGGGTTTTGTAAGGATTGCTTATGCTTATATATCAACGCCTTTTTATGAGACTTTTCCTAACTTTAAAAAAAAAATCAGAATTTAGTGTGGACTTTTTATTTATTTATTAAATGTCTTCACATTTATTGAGAATATTTTAATTATAATTTCCTTAGATGATAAAACATATGCTAATTAAATTTAATTACATGGCAGAAAAATGTTTAAAAAGTCTTGTTTTGTGGTCAAAGGTGTTGAATTGGTAATTTTGTGGGATAATAATATCACATGCATAATAATGCTTGTAAGGAGGCTTAAATCAAATCTGTTTCTTCATTTCAATGTAACTTCCTTTGCCAAATCTCCATTAACTTTGATTTTTTTTTATTAGTTTAAGTTATACGAACGAAGCTACCTCTTTTATTTGTTAGCTTTGTGAAATTATTTAATTAAAATAAGGGATAATTATTTTATTATTAATTTTTAAAATTATTATGTATAAATTTATTATTTTAGTTCTAATAAACTAATTTTTTAAAATTTAATTTCTATAATTTTTTAGAAAAACACCCCTTACAACTCTTAAAAATTTTAATTAGTTTTGACATAAATTATAAATAAAATTTGTGTATTATACTATGCATTTATAAAAAAAATCCTTTAAATAATGTAAATTTCAGAAACACAAACCGAACAAGTATAACAAAAATAGGCATCTGTTATTTTCTTATTTATTTAGAATTCAACCTCATCACTCAAACCACTTTCCTGTTATGGCAAAATTCTTTTTAATGCCTCTTCAATAAGCTAATTACTATCGTTTTATTTCACATTTGATTTAGATTACTGTTTTAAACAATATTATTAGAATCGAACGGATGATTGAAATAAAAAGAATTGGATAATTAACTTATTGGTCGAATAAGTGTTTGTTAGTATTCGATTCATTAGATGAACTGGTCGATTTTCAAGTATTCTATTAGTTTAACAACATTTCAATTACAGACTTATTTGAATGGTAAAATTGGACTAGAATAGTATCTGTTGAACAGTTTATTAATTCAACCAGTCGGTTAGATCTGATTGTTTAAAAAATGATATTATTTAAAAAAGGGTGAAATGGAAAAGTGCAAACAAAAAAGGAGACGACAATATAATGAGAAGATAAGTGGGAGGAATGAAACGATCCGCCAAAAAGAGTTGACACCACACAGTAAGTACAATCAATATGTTTAAACATGGTAATAAGCATAATATCCGTACTCCAAACACACCATATTATTACATTATCTAAAGTGAACTGTACTCCAACTATATAGTAATAATGAGAGGGAGCCATATTGGACGGTGATTGTGCAACAAATCTTTAACTCCATAAATCAACAACGATTATGGAGAGAGCTCTGGTAGTGTAGTGTGGGACAGATTGCAACCATAAACTGCAGAAAATATTGTTTTCTTCCAAACAAACAACCTTTCTTATCTGTCATGCAACAGATCACAGTATCCTTCACGTTACCTTTCAACCTCTTTCCTCCTCTAATTGCGCCTCATCTTCTTTATTCTTTGGGTAAATCAATCCACTCATAATGCATCCTCACTTCTGTAACAGCGTTAGAAAGAGATATACAGACTTGACTTTGTTGATTCGTCAAATCTCTTTTAGACTTTTGTCCTTAGTTTGTGGACTAGTCCAATCTCTTTTCTAAAATTTTGTAAAAAAAAAAGATCCTCCTTCTCCTTTGCTTTTTTTTTTCTCAGTTATTTGTGCTCTTCGTTTGTTGGATTAACATGTTTCAACTAATTGCAGGTGAATATCTTCACCAGCAAGAATTATGAGAAATCAGATAATAATTATTATATCAGATTGATTTAGTTATAAGCAGAATGTCAAGTAACTATATTTTAATCATGAGATTTGATTTGATTAGCTTGATTAGAATCGTCAATCTTTCGAGATATGTGATCACTGTTACGGTTATGCGTTCAAATGAACATAATGTAGAGATGGCTTAACGAGAATGAAATTGGTTCGTGCATTATCAACTAAAGCATTTTCTTCGTTAGTGACATTCAATTGTTCGTTTCAATGTGAATTAATAATTAAGGTTGGATTGACCGATTGGAGGGGCTCCTAAACCAAAACGTGAAATATTAAGAATCCTTCTAGTACGTACGTGCTCGTATTTGCCCCTCAAATGCCTCCAATCAATTTGGTTCATTGGTTTACCGATTCGATCGGTCGATTCGGTCCAATTTTTGTAACGTTGCTCCAAATAATTAAGTTAATTTGAAGGAGAATTAACGTCTAGATTTAACAATTAATGTAATATTGAAATAATTTTTAACTGCGTTACCTCGTCAAGTAGTCCAAGTCTACAATTTATGTAAAGCTTGTCGTTGAAAGCTACTGCTAATACAAATTTACGAAATCTCAAGGTCAAACTATGCAACAAATATTCACGAAATTTCAAAGTCAATAATGCAACAAAATTGTATGTACATTTCTGGATTATTCGTTTAAATTTAAATTCAAAATAGGATATTCCGAATATTTGGTGGATATATTTCTTAAAAAAAAAGAAGTTTACAAAATTAGTATCTACATATGTTTATATATTGCACTATAGTCCTATGAAGACAACTACGTCATCACACAAATTTTAGAATTCCAACATATTCTAGTAAAACCCGAACTCTTCACACTATCATCACTCATATATTTCTCTCGCCGTTTTTAGAATCACAATGACAAACTAATTTCAACTTTTATAAAAATGGAATTAGTTATGTGTGCTTTAGTAAACAAATACAGAAATAAATCTAACAAAACATTTTAATTACAACATTAAAGTACTGTATTATAGTTTTTTGCCATTTATTTATTCTTTGTCATTTACCTATTTTCACATGACACATTACAATTCTCTAATAAAAACTACTTTTTTTGACATTTGTAATATTTAGTCATAATGTTAATTTATGCTAAATCTTTATCCACATTCCTTATCTTCCATTATAATGACCAGATTTCACCATATGCATTGACATTATCTATCTGGTGTCTCAATCTACTTTATCTTTAGGGCTCTTAACCATCAGTCTTCTTCTTCCAACCAACTTATTAGTTCTCTCTCGCCGGCTTAAAGCTTCTAAATTGATGTTCCCACCCGGATAGGATCTACAGACAAGCTTTTAGTTTGATACAATCACCAAAGTAGGGACGAACAGAGAAATTTATTACAATAAGACATTGAGATTGACGAGTCAATGACTATAATTCATAATTGATAAATTTGAGGATAAACGGTAGAAATACCACTCATAATCGAACCAACCGAACTTCGTACTATAAAGAATTTAGTCGAGAAGTAGAGACACAAGTCCAACTAAACTTAAGTACATATATATGCTCAATTTCTGTACTTAGATTGCTGAACAGAGACATCACTGTCAACCTACTTCAGTTTCAGATAAAGCACTTACGCATAAGTCAAAACATGCAGACCATGCTGACGTTTCTTGTGAAGCCGAATTGAGTTGTTAAGTTGATTCACAGCTCACCAAAGCCGAGCTGAATAAGTTTCTTCTA
>CANYCX012244922.1:0-19480 GCA_948193385.1 Breynia disticha f. nivosa | reverse complement strand
AAGAGTTTTGTTTTGATTTTAGATGACATTTGGGAATCCTTTGAATTAGAAGAAGAGGTGGGACTTCCTTTTTCGGCTGATAGGGGAAAATTATTATTGACTACTCGAGAGCATGGAGTATGTCAGAGAATGAAGTGTGAGAAAATTGTTAAAGTTGAACCTCTTCTAAAAGAAGAAGCAAGAGATCTTTTCATTAGAGAGTCTGGACATCAAATAGATGATAATCCAAAATTGAGAGATATTATAGAGTCTGTCATTGAAGAATGTGGTGGGCTCCCTCTTGCAATTAAGGCTATAGCTAGAAGTACGAGGGGATTTGCTGCAATTCGCAAATGGAGAAATATTTTACAGGAGCTCCAAAAACCTTCCGATAGACAAAATTGTGATATGGAGAAGGTATTTAATCTACTAAAGATCAGCTACGATCGTTTGCAAACTGACAAGCTTCGACAGTGTCTTCACATTTGTGCTATGTATTCGGAAGATTGTTCGATAGATACAAGTGAAGTAATTAGTTATTTGATTGCCGGGGGACAAATCGATGGGCTTGATTCTAGACAAGAAGAAATTGATATGGGTAACAGCATAATTGATGGGCTTCTCGATGCATCGTTGCTGGAACCTGTGGGTGAGAGTGTTAAGATGCATGATGTGGTTAGAGACATGATTCTCACTATTATGAGGGGAAAATTAATGGTGAAGGCAAATTTACAGCTTCAGGATTTCCCAAGGTTCACTGATTGGTCTTTGGATCTGGAAGGAATTTCGATAATGAGAAATCATAATTTAGAAGGGTGTTCTTTCAACACAGCACCAAAATGCTACAAACTCAGGATCTTGTTAATGCAAAGCAATGATAAACTATCGGAACTTCCAAATTGCTTCTTTGTTCACATGCAAAGACTCACTATTTTGGATATGAGTTCTATGGTGAGGCTAAAGTTACTCCCAGATTCCATTAGCATGTTGGAATCTCTTAGAATGCTTAAGCTAGATGGATGCTCTTCTCTAGAGTATATTCCTTCTTTGGCTGCATTGAAAGATTTGCGTCATTTGGATCTTAGCGGGACAAATATTCAAAATTTACCTGACGGGATGGAGAAATTGGTCAATCTGAAGTTGCTCCATTTAATAGATGCTGAAGCGCTTTGTGGATTATTTCCAAGTGAAGTTCTTAAAGAGCTTTCCCTTTTGGAAGAATTGGAACTCAGTGGAACCAATGTGAAAGTGGATTCAAATGCAGTTATTAACCTTCAAAAATTGGAGACACTGAAAGTAGAGTTCAAAAACTTTGATGCATTAAATTCTTTTTTAGAGTCAATGAATTGGCAGAGACTTAGGAGGTATACCATCTCTTATAATAGAGAAGAATTTGAGGATGAATATGAGCTTGTGGAAGAAATGTACAATAAGATATTATTCTGGTGCAAGGAGGATAGTCCATTGGATTGGGATTTTGCAGCCAGGAAAGGGGGAAGTAGTGATTTCGTAATCCCAATTAATGTGGAACTTTTGATGTTGAAAAATTGGGATAGTCCAATGGATGGTGCTTTGACTAATGGATGCTTTGACCATCTTAAGCGCTTGACTCTCAAGAAGTGCAAACTCAACTACGTAATCAGTGTTACCTTCTACAAACAGCTCCTTCAAAACCTTGAAACGTTAGAAGTGAGTGAGTGCTTATTTATAGAGGAGATTATAGGAACAGAAGAGTCCTTAAATCAAACCAACCACAAAAACTATCCCACAATTGAACTCCCACATCTACGCGATTTGGTTTTAAGGAATCTACCAAGATTAAGGAGCATATACAGAGGAAACATGAAGCTTCCTTCTCTTCATTGGCTTTTTATTGATGAGTGTGAGAACCTTGGGAGACTTCCATTCCGTGATCAGCCAGATGATTTTGATGGGTCAAATTTTTATTCACAATCATGGTGGGATTCACTCAAGTTTGATGATCAAAATCACAAAGAGGTTTTAGAAGATTGGATTCTAGAATCAGACAGTGATTTCTCCAATTCAGAATCAGATAGAAACGGAGTCATTGGATCTGGCCTTAAAACTTTAATTGGTCTTTATGGATTGCTTTTTCTGTTTCCGCAACAAAATTGTGGTAAGCTTCTTCATATTGCTGAAATTGTTGTGAATAATTATCCAAAAGCACTTACGATTCCTCCTCTTGTCAAAAAAAAAAAACAGAGTTTTGACAGCTAAATTGAGTTTTCAATTTTTGAGTATTATTTTTTGAAGTTTCTGAAGGATCTTTTTGTAATTGCAGAAGAATGAAGAAGTGGGATGGATTCAAGCCACGCCAAATTCTCATTGTTATGTAATTTGTTACGCCAAATTCAACTTGCTCTAAGCTAATGTAGACATGTGAACTCTGTCAAATAATACACAGCTCCACCCAAAATAAACATATGCTTCTGGATTAGTTCAATTATAAATAAATTAAATTAATAATATAATAAAGTATCGAAAGAAATATTTTTCTTTCAAATCAATTAAATATTTCACTTGAAAAATATTACTTTAAGAAAACATACATTTGATCTAATTTTTCTTTACTTGTATCACAAACTATTACTACATTTTTAATTTTTTTTTAAAAAGTTTGTTATTTTCGGGAACATTAACTATTAGTTTGACACTTTAAACATATAGAGAATTAAAACACATAAATAATCCACATGTGCAAAATTAATAGGAATTTTTATATGGATACATAAACAAATTTTATTTACAGCAACTATGGAAGTTATTAAGGTGGTTAGAGCATCTCCAATGGGGATAGCTAAATATAAAGAAAATTTTTAAATGAATAAAAAGTCTGTAAAATTATAAAGAGTGAAATTAAATAAAAGCTTCAATGTGGCTCTTTATTTATGTTCTTTAATTTATTTATTCTAAAAGATCATAGAAAGTCATAAATTTAGAACTATTAATGTTAAATTAATCAAATTAATGTGACATCATCTATATGCACACAAAGTTTTCCATAAAAAATTATGAAAAAAATATTTAGAATTCCAAAATACGAAAAAACTTATAATATTTTGTACAAAAGTGATGTTCAAAAATGAAAAACATAAAAAAAGATTACTTTTTAAGAATTTAAAAATAATAAAAAACTTATAATATTTCGTACAAAGGTTATTAATTTACATATTAATTAAGAAAAATAAGAAAATTTTATGCATGAAAAAGAAGATAAAGAGTTAAAATTGGCTCTTTAGTCTTAGAGAGTGAAGTTAACTCTTTAATTTATATTTAAATATAAAGAACCAAATAAAGAGTGGATTGAAGTAGATTTTTTTTGTTAAACTCTTTATTATAAAGAACAAATTGAAAATAAAGAGAGCATTGGAGATGCTCTTAGTGGGTTTTTTTTTGTAAAAACATAAAAGATCAGTTAAAAAAAGTGGTATTTTAGAAATTAAATGTTAAGATTGTATACTCTTATTAAAAAGTTGGTATTTGTATAATTATCCCAAACTAATATGCATAAATCCCAAGTACCTTAGATTTGTGGACAAAGTCCTTTGTCATCTTTGAATAATACCCCTAATAATTTGTCGGTCATTAAGTTTTCAATATACAATTTAATTGTTTATGAGGTATTGAAATAATTACCTTTGTAAATTCTTCTGTTAAATTTAGTTAAAGAAAAGTTTGAAATGACATTCTTGCTTCTGCCACATGTGTATTAATGAGAGAGTAGGAAATTAGGTGGAAGGATTAAAGGAACCGATAAATTAAGCAAAAATATTACATAGAGGGCTGGTAAATTATTAACTTCTTGCCCCTGTCGCACGTGTCCTTAACCCGTTAACTTAATTTAACAAAAGGATTAACAACAGTAATTATGTCAATACCTGAGTGAATGGTAAATTATATATCAAAAACTCGATGATAAAAAAATTATTAAAAGTATTACTTATGGATGAAAAGATTTTTACCCTAGATTTGCTATGAAATTAAAAGGGTAAAAACCTATAAAACCCCTGAGTAATACACCTAATAATTTTTCGGTCCTCAATTTTTCAATATTCAATTTGTCGGTCCTCGACATATTGAAAAATGACTATCGTTAATCCTTCTGTTGAATTAAGCTAATGAATTAAGAAGTAATAATTTATCAGTCCTCTATGTAATCATTTTGCTTAACTTACCAGTCTCTAATCTTTTCGCTTAATTTACCTATTTCTCATTAATAAAAACGTGGCAGAGACAAGAATGAAATTTCAATCTTTCTATTAGCTTAATTTAACGGAATGATTAACGATAGTCTTTTTTTAATATGTCGACACCGATAAAGGTGAATATTGAAAACTCGAGGACCGAAAAATTATTAGGAGTATTACTCAAGAATTGCATAGATTTTTACCCAAATTAAAAATATCAATCCACCAATTTGGAGTATAGAACCAACATAAGCAGAAAATTGAAAAAATTACATAAATGACATTTTTTAAAGTGTATATACATATATGTCATCACAAAACTTGAACTACAAGAATGACATAGTTTCATTTAACTTTAACTTAAATGACATATTTTTTAATTTCAAAAATAAGTGTCATTTGTGAAATTAAAAAAGCCAACAAAATAGTTATTATTTGAAAAAAAAATGTACCTAAATTAAGAGTAAATGAACAAAAATAGTCTCACATTTGTGTTTTGTATTAAAAATAGCATGAACTTTAAAAACTGAATTAAAATGCCATGACCTTTGCACTTTGGTACAAAAATAGTCTGCCATTAGTTTTTCGTTAAGTTTGACCGTTAAATGCCACGTATGATTGCTGAAATGGAAAAAATCAATGATGTGTCTTAATGATGTGAATAAATAATAAAATATTTTTTTTATCAATAAATAATAATAATAATAATAATAATAATAATAATAATAATTATTATTATTATTATTATTATTATTATTTGATTGTATTTGTTAATAATAAAAATAACAACTTAATTTAATCGATTAAGTCAAAAAAATATTTAATTTTATAACTTAAATTTGTAAAATATTTAGTAATTAACTCTTTCATTTTTTATTCAAAACAATATGTCAACTAAAAAAATTTCATGTTTAGATTTATTCAAATAGTAAGAGATAAAATTTATAAATTTGTTTTGTCATTTTTTGTATACTTATTAATAATTATAAGTTACAACTCTAACAAATTAAATTATTAAGTTTTATTATTATTATTATTATTATTATTATTATTATTATTATTATTATTATTATTATTATTATTATTATTATTATTATTATTATAAATCTTATTGCAAGAACATGACTTATAATTTTATTATATTAAATCTCAAAAGAAAACAATATGACACATATGTGTGTTTTATTATAATAATAATAATAATTATTATTATTATTATTACTATTTTTATTATTTATTGAAAAAATATATTTTGTTATTTATTCACATCATTAAGACACATCATCGTTGTTTTCCATTTCAGCAATCATATGTGACATTTAACGGTCAAACTTAACGGAAAACTAACGGCAGACTATTTTTGTATCAAAATACAAAGGTCATGACATTTTAATTCATTTTTTAAAATTCAGGCTATTTTTTATATAAACACAAAGGTGATGCTATTTTTGTTCATTTACTCCTAAATTAAAGCACAAACTAAGGCGTGCAAGTACAATTGAAATTATTGCCTTTGAATTTTGAAATAGAAATAGTCTTATCATAAAAGAAATGGTTGCTATTCTATTTAAAAAACCAAAACAGATCAGAATTATCACTTAAACGTCTCTCTTTAACAAGTAAGGATACTACCTGAAAGAATATGCATATATAACATATATATATATATATATAACATATATATATATATATATAACTAATTAATTAACTAATAATTAATTAAAGCATAAATAAAAGAACAGAAAACGCACACATGGTGTTTCGTTCAACGCAGCAGAAGAGAAATACGATACCTCGTTGAGGGTACGCTCGTATCCACAGGTGCAGAGCGTCGAAATACGGGCAATGTTTCGCACCCGATCCTACACCAGAAACTGAACCCGAAAGAGAAACCACCTGTTGGTTTCTTTGAAGAGAAGAGACTCATCTCTTTCTCTCCTAACTTTGGTGGAGAATGTGGAGTGTAATGAGAAATGAGGAGAGGATGGTTTATTTATAGAAGTGGAGGTACCATTTGGTGAAATAGTACCTTTCCATGTCAAACTGCATTTTAGTCCTTAAACTAAATATGCTTCTTATTTAATCCTTCAACCAAATAAATCACAATTAAGTCCCTTAACTTAATTATATTTATTCGGCAACCCAAACGTCATGGGTGAAATAAATTATCCTTTCACTCATGATTAACATCTAGCTTCACTACTTATAATCGTCCCAGTTGAATCAGCTCATGCAATGTTACGAAATTCATCTTCCACGACCTGTATTGTGAAGTCAACCGCGCCGAACGCTCCGCTCCGTAAAGAATAAGTACAGGAAGCAAGCATTTCCAAAACTACTACTCATAATAGAAGTTGTTAGAAGAGATACATAATAAACTATATGGGAATTCAAACTTACTATATATAATTGCAACTCTGGCTTTGATGATATGACTTCAGAGAAAGTAATCCGACGAACATGTTCATTATGCGCACATGGTTACACCCATTGATGACGCGTTTTCCAGAGAATCAGCTCTTCTTCTTCTTCTTTTTCTTTTGCTAAGTCAAAGTAAACGCTCTCAAGTGTTCATAATTAATTCAGGAATTCCTTTTTTTTTCCTTCTTTATCCAATATCCGTCTTAGTTTCCCCTTCAGTTATTAAATACAAAAGGTTTTGAATATGAAATGATGAGTTTTAGGAAGGAAAAAATTTTGAATTCCGTTCGAGTTTTTTTCACAATTAATATCCAAATGCTAAAAAGATCTAATTGATGTATTATTTAGTGAAAGGAATGTAACTACAAAAAAGAAAGTAGACTAACTCTACAATTTCAAAGTCCAACAATAAAATATATACATATAGTTTAGCCCCTTTTTTCTATCACTCCATCTCCACCATGATCTATACGTGCAAGTTGTTATTTTGGTTCTTGTTTATAATTTATATTGCATACTCCAAGTTGCTTATATTGTATAGTATATACAAAATAAATAAATGAAAAAAAAGTAAGCACTACGTTGGCTTTATAAGCTTATGTGCATTGGCCAACTACACAGTACTTCCTCTTTGCTACTTCATTCTAGTCATTCTTGCTTAGCAAATTAAGAGAGTTAAGACCCTAATGGGACAACCTGAAGGAGAGTTTTCGGACTACAACACTGACCAATATGAACAGAAAGATTACCAGTATGATGCTTCACAAGGTCAGGAAGATTTCACTGCCCAAACATTTGAACAAGCCTGTTATGATTCCAGCCAACAAGACCAGACCAATACGGCAAATGATCCACAACCTCAACCACAACCACAACCACAACAAGGCCAGCACCAGCCCCCGCCACAACCATTTCAGCAGCAACGACCGCCACAACAGTACCCACAACAACCGCAGCAAACGAACCCTGCCTTTGGGCCAGGGCCTCGACAAGGCCGACCCATGCCGTATCCGCCTCAAAATCCACAAACAAGTCCTGTGTACCCACAACAAGGACGGCCCATGCAGCCCGTGAATTTTCCACCGCAAAGCCCACAGGCCAATCCAATGTTTGGAGCACAAGCTCAACCAGGTTATTCTCCAGTAGTTCCACAGGGTTACCAAGTTCCTCAGTCTCAGCCAGTTCAATTCCCTCCTCCACAGAGTCCACTGCAACAACAACATCCCTATAATATTCCAAATTCGCCCATTAAACCAAATGGAAACATGGCTGCACCTGGTGTTCCTGTTAACATTACTCAGCAGGCTTACAATCAGGGTTGGAAAACTGGCTTGTTTGATTTCATGGATGATCCAATGAATGGTAATAATGCATTATAACTCAATTATTGTTTAATTTTAATAGAAGCAAATTCAGAAAAAGAAAACCCCCTGTTGGGAAGAATTAAATCAGCAAACATTTCTCTCTACATTTAATCTAATCTTGATTTGTTCCATTTCAGCTCTAATAACAGCTTTCTTCCCATGCGTGACATTTGGACAAGTTGCAGAAATAGTTGACAACGGCAACACCTGTAAGTTCTGAAGCAATCACTGCATAACCCTATAATTAATAAGCTGTCTTGTTCTTTTAGAGTGAAATTGCAGTACGTGTAATTGATGGATTTACGATGCATGCAGCATGTGGGACGAGTGGGATGTTGTACGGACTGATAGCATTCTGCATAGCGATGCCATGCATAATGTCATGCAGTTACAGAACAAAGCTTAGGGCAAGATTCGGGCTGATTGAATCCCCAGCCCCAGACTGGGTCACCCATTTCTTCTGTGAGCCTTGTGCTCTTTGTCAAGAGTATAGAGAACTCAATTTGAGAGGCATTGACCCTTCCATTGGTAATCCTTTTTTCCTTAATTACTTCACAAATAAACAAAAAAATAAATTCTACTCCGAACTCAAAAGTGATAACTTAAAGTTACCAGCTAATTAATTTGCAGTTCATGCTATATTTTGGTGCAGGATGGCAAGGAAATGCGGCCAGGCAGATGCAACAGCCTCAAATTGCCATGGTTGCTCCACCGAACCAAAGAATGATGCCTTGAAATTGACACAGTGTGCATTCAAATAAGGACTATAATTGTTATAATTGTTGTTGTTGTTTACTCGCGTTTATTTTGTGTGCATTAATTTAAGATTTTTGTCCCCTTTGAGTATCGTCATTATTATTTGTAAAAAAAGCTCACATATCCGTCAAAAATTTTTTTTATTATTTAAGTGGGGTTCTAAAAGAAAAGCAATGTTGTAAATTTGGATTTTATAATTTTTACTTTCCAAAATATTGCAAAAGAATATTTTCTAAAAAGATATAAATTTTCTTCTTTATACATACCATAGTTACACCAACTATGCTAATATATTCTATTTTTAGAATTCAAAAGATATAAAGTATAAACTTTCACATATCATTACTTTTATTTTATATAAACATTAATTGACATTTCAAATTAACAAATAAAAAATTACGTTTGAATTCGTTAAAAAATTTCTTACAACTTTATTATCAAAGAGAATATCATTAAAATGGATTAAGAGACACTATTTACCTGTGAAAATAGAGTTGGCGAACATATATATTGTAAATCATTTAATTCGATTTTTACATTATACCGTGCAATTCCATTACTAATTGATCACCTAAAATTTCTCAACTTAATTTCTATTTCTCATTTCTTGACTAAACTATGTTGCTTTTCTTCTATGCGATAATAATACAGGAAGAGAAATTGTCATGCATGAATGTGAGCTAGCAGATGATGAATTTAACTTAGAAATATAGACACATATATTCTGCTCTTAAGACTTTTATAAATATTCTAATAGGACAGTGAACATATTTAGAGCTGAAAAGATGATTTTGCATTCTGTTGTACATCCTTCCATAATACAAATGAAATCCACATTCCTATTGTTAAGGAAATGATATGTGCTACAACTATTTGAACATACAAATATCAACAGTATTCAATAGATAAGATTAGTTATCAGTTACGATATCTAAATCGAGTAGGATTCTCCCAATACGTCCCCTCAAGTTGGAGCGTGAACATCGTGAATGCCCAACTTGCCAAGGAAAACTGCAAATTTGTTGGCACCTAAGGACTTGGTGCAAAGATCCGCAAGTTGTTCGTCTGTTGAAACAAATGTTGGCCGAAGCAATACATGACGGATTTCGTTGCGAACAAAGTGACAATCAATCTCAATGTGCTTTGTTCGTTCGTGAAATATCATATTTGTAGCAATGTGAAGAGCGGCCTTGCGAATCAATCTCAATGTGCTTTGTTCGTTCGTGAAATATCATATTCGTAGCAATGTGAAGAGCGGCCTTGTTGTCGCAATGGAGCATAAGTGGTATGCCAAGATCAAAAAGTAAACTCACAAGCCATTTGATTTCGCAAGTAGCACCAACCAAGGACCGATATTCAACTTCTGCTGAAGAACGACAGACAATATGTTGTTTCTTCGTTTACTAAGAAACATGTGAAATACAGCCAGTCAAAGATCATCGAGTAAGCGGATAGCCGACCCAGTCTGAATCATACCAAGCATACAGTTGCACATCGCAATCAGACCGTAACAAAATACCAAGCCCCGAATGGCCTTTTATATAACACACAACATGCAAGGCTGCTTTGCAGTGAGTTGTGCGAGGTTGTTGCATAAATTGAGCTATGCGCATAGTATGAGAGTTTAGGACGTGTTATCGAAAGGTAGATAAGTCGTCCAACTAAACGTCTATATTTTCCACATTAGTCAAACATGGTCCTTCAGCTAGTGCTAGCTGATGATTCTATTCGAGAGGCACAGAAGATGGCTTAGCCCCAAGCATTCCCACCTCGGCAATAACATCCAAAGTGTATTTTTGCTGATATAAAAAAATCCCATCAGAGTTGTGTGCCACTTCAAGACCCAAAAAATACTTCAATGCGCCTAAATCCTTCCTGTGAAAACATTTACCCAGATATGTTTTAAAGCTTTGAATGGCATGATTTTCATTGCCAAAAACAATAAGATCATCTACATATACTAGTGCATTCACTTATATCTCCTTTGCGAAGAATGAAAAGAGAGTAATCAGAGTAGCATTGTTTGAAACCATGGTTCTTTAATGCATCAACCAACTTTGCAGACCAACATCAAAAAGCTTGACGTAGGCTATATAAAGATTTTTTTCAAGTGGCAAACCATGTTGGGTGCGTCAGAATGGAAATCGGAAGGTAATCTCATGTAGACTTCTTCCTCGAGATCACCATGAAGAAAGGCGTTGTGAATATCCATCTGATGACGTTCCCAGTTCTTGGCAGCAGCCACTGCCAATAGAGTACGTACAGTACCCATTTTTGCGACAGGTGCAAATGTCTCATTGTAATTAACCCCCTCGACTTGATTGTTGTCGAGCATTACTAAGCGAGCTTTGTAACGCTTGATGGTGCCATCTGCATGATATTTAATTTTGTAGACCCACTTACAACCAATTGCCCTTTTTTTAGATGGTAATTAAGTTCATAATCTCTCATGTTTTATTAGCTTTAAGAGCACTAATTTCTTTCGCCATTGCTACTTTCCATTCTTCACTTTTGACAGTTTCACTATAGGATTGTGCTTAAACACCTGTAGTAATGGTTGCCAGAAAAGCTTTGTGGTGAGAAGAAAATCTGTCATAATTCACATAATGAGTGAGAGGATACCATGTACCTGAGGCGTGTTGTTGGTCGGGTAAGCTTTGTGACGAGGGGCTCTTTATTTGCACCGTATTCAACACGTAGTCCCGCAATCGAGTTGATGAAAATCATTGTCGATGACCCCTGCCAACTGTTGATTCCTCCTATAACTGAACTTCAGCATCACCATCAGTACCCCCTGGTTGTCGACCCAATTACATCTGAACTAAGATGTTGTTCATCATGAATCGCAGCATCATCCTCCACAAAGAAATCAGTTTCAGATGCGTTTCTACCATCATGTGTTGTGGCTAAGTCTAGTTTATGATGGTCGATGTAAAGGAACTCATGTTCAAAGAATGCGACATCACGTGAAGAGAACAAGTTATCAGTTTCCAAATCATACAAAGTCCATCCTTTCTTGCCAAAACGATATCCAACAAAAATGTATTTGTGGCTGCGACTAGCAGCTGTATCTCCCCCATGATTTGTGCTATAAGCATATGAAAGACAGCTGAAAACGCGAATATTATCATAAGAGGGTTCACGATCAAACAATACCTCATATGGAGTTTTTTCATCCAACAATGTGCTAGGAGTGTGATTAATCAGATATGCATCTGTTAAAACACACTGTCCCTAGAACTTGAGCGACAATCTAGATTAAAACCGAAGCGCGGAGCAACATTGAGAATATATATGACGATGCTTTCGTTCTACTCATCCATTTTGTTGAGGTGTATTAACGCAGGAGGTTTGATGGATAATACCAGCTTGAGCGAAATGGTTACTCAGAAAGGTAAATTTAGTCCCATTATCATTTCGTACTACTTTCACAAGTACATTGAATTGTTGTTGGACAAAGGCCAAGAAATTATTCAGAGTGAATGGAGCTACCGACTTGTCTTTCAATAAATGTAACCAAACACTTCGCGAGTAGTCATCAACAATATTGAAGAAATAATATGATCCACAGATTGCACGTTGTCTATAAGGCCCCCATAAGTTACAATGGATGATTTCAAACATTCGTGATGCTTTATTCTCACTGGAAATAAATCCTTCGCGACATTGTTTTGCTCGAAAACAAACTTCCCAATGTACATTACAATTATTATTGACAAATAGAAACATTTTAACCACTTGTTACGAGGGATGTCCAAGGCGTTGATGCCAAATCAACTAAATCATCTTGTATTACTGTCAATGCTCGTGCAATTCCCACCGATTGAAAGTAGTAGAGCCCCTCATATTGCTTACCCGCTCTAATCAAAATCCTCAAAGTGCGGTCTTACATAACACAATGCTTATTAGTATACTTTACGATGCAATTAGATTCGACATCCAGTTGTGAAACTGATATCAGGTTACAGTGCAAATCTGGAACATATAGACCGTGTTCCAGTTGTAGGTTTTTATCCAACGCAACAACCCCTTCTTGTTTAGAAAATGTTTCTTTCCCATTCGGTAACCCAAACTGACAGGGAACAATTTTTTTGCAATTCTTTCAATGACTGCGAGAAGTCAGTCATATGACGCGAACCTCCAGAATCAATTATCCACTTACCGTTCAACTTGCTTGCGTCCTTTTCTTTTTGAGAATTCAAAAGATTCATCATCAATCCTCATTTTTCATTGTTAAATTCATTCAATCCACTATTTTCTCTATTAGAATTCATTGAATCCCCATTCAGACGTGCAACACTGACAGTATTTGCTCTAGCCTATCCACCGCCTCCATGTCCTTTACTACTTTGCTTTCTACATCACCGTCTTGTGTTTCGCCCATCATCGCGTGGCTGATCTCCCTACCATTCAGGGTAACCAATGATCTTAAAACACAAGTCCGCAGTATGTCCAGGTTTGTCACAATATGGACAAACCATCAATTTGTTCTATTTTCCATGCACAACAAACACCATGGCCTCACTTTGTTGTTCCTTCTTGCGTGTGATAGTGCTCACTCGCTCCTCTTGGATCAGCATCACATAAGCCCAATTCAGAGTGGGTAATGGTTCGGTGCTCAGTATATTCGAGCACAGCATTCCAAACATTTCCCCATCCAATCCCATCATAAATTAATGAACTCGCTCTTCTTCCCTTCGCTTTTCCAATTCAGAACTTACATCACACTTACAGCCTCAAAATGTGCACATAGGATGTTGATCATAATTGTTCAGTTCTTCCCAGAGCATTTTCAGCTTCCTATAATACTACATGACAGTAGAATCTCCTTGCTTGCAGCTTGCCAAATCACTTTTTAGTTGCTATATACACGACCCGTTCGGGACCGACAAACGTTCTTTAATGTCGTCCCACAGATCTTTTGCATTCTCCTTTTATGTCAATGTGGTATGTAATACTGGCTCAATTGTATTCAAGATCCACGATACCAACATTGAGTTCACAGTCGCCCATTCCTCCAGTTTGTTCAGATCATCAGTCGGGGATTTGATAGTTCCGTTGACAAATCTAATTTCTTCTTGGCTTGGAATGCCATTCTTATCGCTCGTGCCCACTCGTCATAATCATTCTCTTTCGTCTGAACCTATGTATTGACATTCTCATTATTGTCATTAGATGACAAGTGATAAGGTGTATTCATTGTGTTCAAGCAGTTACTGCTCTGATACATGAAAATATTTAGAGCTGAAAAGATGATTTTGCATTTTGTTGTACATCCTTTTACAATAAAAATGAAATCCACATTCCTAGTAATAAGGAAGTGATATGTGCTACAACTATATGAACATACAAATATCAAAAGTATTCAATAGATAATATTAGTTCTCAGTTACGATATCTAAATTGAGTAGGATTCTCCCAATAAACAGTTAGTTAATATTGTAATTAATATTATCTCAAGACAACAAAATATTATTGAGATCTTCAAAGGATGATTGGGTGTGTTTTATATACAATCGTATATACACTTAGTATATACAAAATGGTAGATGTGAAAATATTCTAACTCACAGATGCCCATTCATTTTGAGCCTTTTTCTCTCTCATACTTCAAAGAGTTTCCTATCAACCCTTGTTTTCTTCCTTAGGGTTTCAGATCTGATTCTCTTTTGATTTATCAGTCTAGATGGTATCAGAGTAAATCGATCTGACCGAACCACTCCCTATCTAAAACCCTTTCAATCGATATACTCTTTAGATTGATTGAACACCTAAATTAAAAACACCCAATTTTTGTGAAAACCATAGACACAACCAAATCTACATATATTGTTGATATGGAATCCTATAGAGATGTGTTAGAAGGAAGAGGATCTGGAGGGCGATCTAACCGGCATTTTACGCGAGCAAATGATGATCCTTACTTTCTCCAATCTTCTGATCACCCTAGCATGGTACTTACAACTAGGGTACTGACAGAGACTAACTTCTTGCAGTGGTACACTGCTATAGAAATGGCATTAGGTGTGAAACTAAAACTCGGTTCATAAACGGTATGATTTCTCAACACTCTGATAATGATGAACAATATCCAATTTGGCGTAGGATTGATCGTATGGTTCATTCTTAGAAAATAAATACTATCTCTAAGGACTTAGTAGGTTCTTCTTTGTAAGCTATGTCATCTAGGTTTTTGTAGGATGACTTCAAAGATAGGTTTAGGAAAAGTCATGGACCGATGGTGTATAAGTTGTGGAGAGATATTACTAATTTTTGTAAAGGAAACCTCATTGTTAACATGTATCACTTGCAACTTAAGAAAAAATGGGAAGAGTTGGAGTGTTTGGCTCTAGCCCCTACTTGTACCTGTTCAAGTTGCACTTTCTCTATTACTAAGAAAATTGATGAAGCTAAGAATAGAAACAAATTGATGAAATTTCTCATAGATCTCAATGACATATATGATGCCACCCATAACCATATTTTGCTGCTTGACTCCATGCCTTCGATATCTAATGTTTATTCCATAGTGCTGTGTATTGAGAAACAAACAAAACCTTTAATTCTCCTTATCATTGATCATAGTGGTCATTATGTGAGAAATGAAAATTCTTGGAATAGTTACTCTATTGGAGAGCAGAATTGCAATCGTCAGTCTACAACCAGTAAGAAAGACAAGGGCCATTGTTATTGTGATTATTATAAGAAAGATAATAAAAATACTGACACCTATTTCAAATTGAATGGAGAGCCAAAGTGGTATAAAGCTAAGATAAAAGACAAATGAAAGTTCAATCCAAATTCTTCTTATGCCCACAATATTGCATCGAATACTTTGGACACATCCATTGATTATGTGCACATGAATGATGATAAATAAACTATGAAATCTAACAGGGCTGCCTACTCTATTTAAACTGGAATTTTCTCAATTCATTACACAATTTGGGCAAGGTAGGATTGGAGCTCATTCTTGCATGGGAACCTCTCACAAACAGAGTGTGAACTTTGTGCACTCAAGAGTTATGCAGCATGACTTAGCAAGTACTTCACATACTGATACTTTACATGCTTGTAACATGGTGAAATCACTTTCTAGTTACTGGATAAATGACACAAGTGCAACTATTCACATGTGTAGTGACCCTTCATTATTTTTCTAATTTAAACATCTTATCTGCACCTATAGAATTGTATTTTCCTTATGGGTCTTCTGTGCTAGTCACTCATCTTGGCTAGTAAACTTGTCTATACAACTTACCCTATATAAAACTCTTTACACACCCACTTTTCATCGTAATCTAATTTCAATGTCACAACTAATTATAACACTCAATTTAAATACTTTTTTATATATATAGCTTAGCAAAAGAATGCATTTATGCTAGTACCACATAATATGAAGATACTTGATAAAACCTAGGGAGAAATGATGAGATGTAAGATATACACAAAATATCAACTTGAATGATGAAGCATAGACAAAATTAGGGTGCCTTGGGGAAAATCCCTACATGGAGGGCATCAAAACAAGTAATGAAATGGTATGCCCAAACAAAATATCTTTTGAAAATCAAAGTTTTGGATGAATCTCCCCAACCTCGCAATGATAGTCCCCAAGAATCTCAAAAGAGCATAGAGCGGATTGTCTATGTGGTAGCCTCCCTAGTCTATACACATAAACAAATAAACAAATCGTAAGTATAAAAACTCAGTAAGTGTATGTCCCTCGTATCACTTACCTAACCATATAAAGTCTAGTACACTCGTTCTTTCATCTCTAATTCATAAACATTCTCATTGGTTATCGTGTGCTACACCTATAGAATTCCCTAATCCATTTTCTGACTCGATTAAAGGAGCTATCAGGGAGGGTTATTGTAAGACTACGTTATGCTTATTGGGTCAAGGTCCTTTGTATTAAGTTTCTGACTTAGTTTAGGTCATGTGCTAACTTTTTGAGTGATAAGACTGATTTGCAAGTTATAACAGCATTCTGGACTAAATTAATGTATGTCAACAGTACATGTAATGTACGTTAACTAGAGTTGATGTACGTTAGGCATGTGTGGTAATGTGTGTTAGTTATGATGGTTTGCCCGGCAGAAGCTTTTGTTTCATTTTAAATAAAACGGGAAACAAATGGCCTGCATAACGTACGTTAAGACCAAGCTTAACGTACATTACTCGAGCTGCAGTATCCCTTTTTAAAATAATAAGTCATACTGAACACCCTAAATTCACCATTTGATTCTTCACATCATAAAAGTATATCATACGCACACCAATCACTCTTATCATCACATAGCACATCCTATACATTCAATCAAAATCTTGACACTCAAGACATAAGTATAATGCATCCAATGACCATCATTCATCCATAACATAGAACATGAACACGGTAAATGCTTATGCATCATGCACATGGTATATTTTCCCATTCCCCTCTCGATGTCATGCTCTCACTTTCTTATGACTTGTGTTCTCTCCTCTTGGTTGATTAAACGGGTGTTGATGCACTTAGAAATTCTTAACCTCATATGGCACCCTGTCATCTCTGACATATGTGCTTAGGATACCCAGTCTCACATTGTCATTTTTCTTTACATTGATCAACTGAATGTCAATTTGTTTAGGATATCCAGTCTCACATGACACTCTCTCCTCCATGGCATATGTTGTGAGACTCAAATTTAAAATTATGTTTTTCCTGATAAACAATATAATTTAAGAAATGATATAAAAATCAAATCTAAAAATAGAGGAGAGGAGAAAGATAAAGGATATATACACGCTGTGATATAAAAACCTCGACTCAATCTATTACATTTAAAAACAAAAACACAAGCGGAAGCAAAAATCTGTTTGAAACATATCAAACTCAAAAGTGACGTGTATATACATAAATGTACTATATGTACAAAGCAAAATCTCAAAAATAAACTCTGGAGCTCGACCTCTGATGTAAGCTCTGGAAACGCTGATTACCTCTGGCACTGTCCAGTCAATAGTAGCTACCTCAATCTGCACGATCATTTAAACAATAAACGGGGGTGAGTATAAAATAACTCAGTAAGAATTCTTAGCTTCATTTCAAAAAAATGATGTGCAGGGAAAAAAATACAAATCAGTACGAAGGCATGCCTAACTGCTTTCTCCCTATGACATCTCTGTATGCCAGTCAAACAAATCACACAGATAGAAAACAGTACACAGCTCAACAATCCACACAGGATTACAAGAAAAATCATAAGTTCACACAGAATGTTCATATCGCACACAACAATATTAGGATAACATAAATCAACATCCACACAGAATGATCACGGTTATTGTTCAACAAAGCACACAGCAGTGGAATTCCTCTATCGCACACAACAGAGGATACCTCTGTACCACACAAGAGAGTTTTTAGACCGCACACAGCTAATTCTATGATAGCACATAATAAATCCTCATCCACACAGGATATCATAGCCACACAGGCATAGTGTCATACAAATGTTTATGTAATACATGAATGTATGAATGTCATTTGTATCATATCAGCACACAGCATAGTAATGACATTCGTATTAACTCCCAATATAAGAATGACATTCGTATCAACACACAACATAGCTCACACAGAGCATCTCAAATATCACACAGGTATAAACTATCATGAAAACATACCACACAGGTATTTCTAACATCAATGTATCAATATTAACTTAACATGCCAAAATTAATTTCATATCAATCATATATCAATGTAAGCAATATAAGCTTACCAATAATCAACCAACAATCAATTTTATGTCAACTAGGTCATATAACCATCAACATTTCATTTCCGATATGGTTCATCTATATCTAGCAATCTCAACACAATATTATAGGCCAGCTATCTTGCAATTTTATAAGCTTAAAGAAAAGCTACCATTTACATAAGAATTCACTTTTACGAACCAATTTAATAAGTGTAAGAACACTTACCTCGTAATAAAGCGAAAGCAATAATCTAACATTGGCTCAACAACCACTCAGTTGTCGTACAGATCCTCCTGTACGTAATAAATCATATAAACTTCATTAACTAACCATTATTCATGTTCTAAACATATCATAACATAGTTGTCTAGCATTAATTTCCATTCAACACATGAAATCAACAAAGGTTTACAATTTCAGCAATCAACCTTATGTAAATCCTAAAACATCTTTTGTTTTCAACTCATTCCTTAAAACCCTTCTTCCTAAAATCATCCATATCATATACCAACATAAAGTCGAATTTCTTCCACTTAATTCCCTCATTTCCAGCAGCAAAATACTATTGAAATTCATACAATTATCATTCCATTCAAAGTATAAACCAAATGAAAACCTTTATAATTACTTACCTTATGACTTTAGGATGGATGTTTGCAACAATTAATCTAAAATCACTTCTCAAAATCTCACTTTTCTCAGCTCTCTCTTCCTCTCTTTTGCTCTGGAATTGAGGTTTTGTATTTTAAGTTTCTGCGAAGTTCTCGATTGATCGGTTTATATGTTTTTTTTCAGAAATCCGAAGACTACACGTGGTGGATAGTGAAGTACGCGTGGTCGTTATGAATGCGCGTACTTTGCTTCCCACAACGTGTACTTTTCATTTCCAGCATTTTTCTCTTTTTCTTGGTTATTTCCTATCAACCTTAGATCAACCTTTATGTATTGATGTTTAAACATTTATTTTTCATAATTTTAAGATATAAAATTCCTGGA
>CANYCX012243681.1:0-10938 GCA_948193385.1 Breynia disticha f. nivosa | reverse complement strand
TGGGCCCGAGTATGTTTTTAAGAAAATTGTATTTAATTTTCTCTCTCCTCTAATCTATGTTTGATTTAACTCTGATTTTATAATTATTTTATAAAGATTATTAATTAAATTAAAAACGGGATTTTATTTTTGGGGTTCACAATTTAGGTTTCTTATCATTTCGGTCTAGAAATAACAATTATTCGATATATGTTAGTGTTACACTATTCGGTATTGTCTTAAATAAAAACATGTCTCAAACCTGTAGGTTTACTATTCAGATTTAATGAATTCACACGGTATGTTACACGATTGGGAACACCTATGTTGTAAAATGTGCAGTACCCTTCGAACACATTTTATGTTACACATTCTGCGACACTGCCGTGTCAAAAACTGTGTAAGTCCACTGAAAAATTTTTCAAACAATTCAACCTTATACGATCTGGCACACAATTTACAAAAACAGCATCCTAAACTATGTAAGCTCACTGACAGATAAAAAAATATTTTTATTCACAAGGGACATCATACGACCTACAACATGATTTACAAAAATTGTGTAGGACCTTTAGACAAATCAAACACACAAGTTTTCCAACAAATCACAGTACAAATCACTATAATACCGATCATACAATTCTAGAATTATGTAATTTAATTCCACAATTGTTTTTAACATATAATAAGCAAAACAAAAACATCTTAATTATTTTCATACATGATTCACGACACACTCTAGAATCATCAATCCTCTTCTCAACAATGTAAGTCATTCTCATCTTTTTCATCAACTTTCCAAGAATCATAAAATCAATCCATCAAACCTTTCAAGTCCATGATCAATCATACTTCATTCCTCCAAGATTATGATACCGTGAATGCAAAACGTCATGATTCCACATGATTGCTCCTATTGGCACCAAAATTTCATATGCTCTTGACTTGCTATGCTTTCATCCTTGTGCACCCATTGACACTCAAACCTAGTCTACCCATTGGCACCATTACTTGGCATTTCATGCCTTGATATATACTCTCAAATGTACTTGAACCCATTGGCACCTATATTTTCCTAAGCACCCATTGACGCCTTTACGTACTTAATCATCCATTAGCACCTCTAATACAAAATGAAATATGTTGCATTAAATGGATGGACTCAATTATGTTTTATAAATGACAACATCTCATCGAATCATAAATCATCATTGCACATATCATGTTCTTACATTATCCATAACTCACTTTCATTACTCATATAACCATCCACCTTATATACAATTTCTCATAAATTCTATAACTCATCTTTCATCACACACGTTCAAATAATTCAAATCATCTTTTTCTCACAATATAAACAACCATAACTCAACAACCATTATCCATTTATCACAAAACCAATAATTACTTTCAATACAATCACGTCATTTATATTTTTCCATAATTTTGCACACATATCAAGTAACACTATCAATCACACAATAGAAGTTGATTATATCAGCCATGTAAGATACAACTAATAGTTAGGTAAGTATTGGAATATACACTTACATTGTTTCCTAAGAACATGCTCCTCTGGCACTCATTTGATTTTCCCTCCCTAACACACAATTCCAATTTTTTCCCAATTTTTCTCAACATTCCATTTCTCTCTTCAAACCCTAAACCTATCCATTTCATTAGTTCATTTTAACAACTCATTTATCCTTATCTATTCCTCATACTCACTCATAATACCACCAAAGACATATTTATTCATCTACCATTAATCTTATTCCATTAAAAATCTAAACCTTATCATCCAACACCCTAACACTCCACATTTCTCATTACCCAAACCAATATTCAAGTCATTCCACTCAATATGGAGGGTGTGGTAGTTCATTTTATAATTGAAACATTATTTGGTCAAATATAAATATTAGATAATAAGGTTGCCTTGGCGAATCCTAACATGTATAAGTTTAAGGATTAGATGATTTACAACAAGTTTGGAGTTTAAATTAATGTTTTCCTAAAAGATGAGCCAGCAGCAAACACAGAGTAAAAAATTCTAATCTTATTATCATGTTAATCACATAACTATTACTCATATGTTCTATTATTAGCATATAATTAAAAAATTTTCTTCCTTTCATTAATTCCAATATTTGTACGTGTCATTCTGTAACAAATTATCAAACATGCCTCATATATTATGTAAACAATTTATAGCATGATCTACTATACAGCCAGAACACAGATCTTGTTAGTCAACACACGCATGGACTCGGCCTTGGTTGATCTAATACTCTCTTTATTCTGTTCAACACAAAGCATATAATATTTAAGTATAGTTTGTGTGAATCTATTGTAACTTGAAATGCACTCAATATCAACCTAGAAGCAATCCTGCAAATCAAACATAATCAACAATATAACCTCTCACACATATATATCATCATATCAATATCAACATGCACCTCAACCTGTACTATCATCCAAAATCAACATATAACACAACCTGTGCTAACAATAGTCATATCCGTCAACAAACCTATAATCTATCCAAACACAACATGTCATGCAGTCAAACATATGTACAAGTCTTATAATCATATTCGGAGTAGAGAGAGATGTTGTGTAGCAGGAGTTGACCCACCAGTGGATATCGACATAATAAACACTGGCTATCTACCTGATTCTGAAAACAAAATATACGAACACAGACTTTGTGAGATGTGACTTCAGTGAGTAGTCATTTAATAATCAATAACTTACAATTCAATTAAACAAATTCATTTTCATATTTTGGTATTAAAGATCTTTGAAAATATAAATATAATCTCATATTCATTCATTTCAAGTTTACTGTGATCGTAACAATCATACTCATAAAATTTATCATTTATCAACATAAAACCTGTAATGATTAATCATATGTCTCTGTATATACTTTCTTTACAATGATGTAATTCCTCTACGGTATGATCGATCATATAACAACACCAATCCAATCAACCTCCACAATCATATCAACACAAATAATATCAACAACAATCGTATATCGTATATCAATATCATGGAACATATAATAGTGTGAATAATCGCTAAAATATCGTAAACATACCTGTTCACAATTTCATTTATATTTCATTTACTTGTTCTCATTTTAATTCATATATCTTGTACCTGTACGAACCATTTCGTATAAAAGCTTACCTATTGTTTTTGATTTCGTTTATGTCATTCAATCACAATCATATATAATATAACCAATCATTTACGATCATGTATTTAAATTGCATATTAAATCGTATTTAAAAGTGAGTTAAACTACTCACCTGCTAGCTGAAATACTCAGAGTGGTACGAGCTTTGATCTTGTCCTGCTTGCCTAGTCTATCGTTCTATATAATCATATACAAAATTCTCTATTAAACTCAATATAAACAACATATTAGTATGCATGCTCCTATTTCAATTCTATCAATTCCCTATTTCTTTCATTTATCAATAATTTATAAGTTTAAGCTAAATTCAATATAAATTCTATATAACTTCGTAAATTATTACCATTAACTTTGGGGATTTCCTGTACCGATTGATAGCCTGTTGATCATACGATCAATTACGCATTCCCAACTCAATTCTCATTTAAATCTCCACAAAATCTCTCTTTTCTCTCACTTAAAACTCTTTGTTTTCTCTCTTCCTCTGCTCACTCTCTTTCTCTATTCTGTTTAAATTCCTTGCTCGTACTTCCTTCTTCTTTTGCTTCTCTTTTAAACGTCCAAGTTTACACCTCATGGTTCAAGTTCCAAATCTCCTATAAATTTTACCAGATTTCACCAACTACACATTTTCATCCTCAATTATGTGGCCCAGACACTACAACGCATTTTGGCAACCCCTTGTGGTAGACTACGCGTGGTCGTGGCTACCACGTGTAGTCCACTACACGTCGTCTGCCACCCCCTATACTTTATTTTTCTGTAAAAATTCCCTTTTTTATATATGCTTACTATCAACTATCTATAAACTCATAATTAACTTAACATTTTCTTCATTTTATCTAATTTGTTTTTAATTTTGTTAATCATTTTAGTAATTATAGAGCATTAGGATGAGAATGTTACATAGCTTGTCTATTGAATCATCTTGTTTAATTGTCAAGAAATGTTCAGACTTTTTCAAATGATCATAATCACCTAAATAGTACTGTAACCCCAAAAAGTTCTTAAAAAACCCACTACAAAATCCAAAGTAATCCAATGTCATTTCAACCTCAAAATCACCAATGACTGTAATTTTCTCAATAGCTCTTAGTGCTCGGCCTTGATTTGTTGGGAAGACAAACATCTCACCACAAATTATGCTATCTCCCTCTTTTTATTCACCCACAGTACATATCTTGTAAATCCCAATATATCTTTGTCCTCTCAAGGTGAACGATATAAGGCAATGAGTGTACCTTCACCATGTCATTCTTAATCTCCTCTATGTTTGGTACTTAAATTTGGCCTCTTTAGTAGAGAACCTCGTCCTCATCCAACATTTGCACTATTTTGACCTTCCCCTTGTCCACTTTTTTATTAATTCTCATTAAGTGTTTTCTTTTGCCTCTTTGCTAATTTGTCTTAATGTTGTGGTCTCACGAGTATGTTTGCCATCATTGCACTTTCAAATGCATCTAACTACAGTTTTAACTCTCTAAGTCCAAATAATGATTCCACCTTGTAAGAAATAGAATTGAGTTGCTCTTTTTTCTTTTTGAATTAATGGATCAGTTACTGCATTTTCCTTTCTTATATGGTAGTCAATGGTATAATCATAATCTTTTAGTAACTCTATCCACCTTAGTTGCCTTAAGTTTAGTTCCTGCTCACTGGTGATGTATTTTAAGCTCTTGTGATCAGTGAAGATCTAAAAAGTATCACTGTATAAGTAGCTCCTCCACACCTTCAAGGCATAGATGATTGCAACCAACTCCAAGTCATGGGTAGGGTAATTCAACTCATGTGGTCTTAAATGTCTCAAGGTATATGTGATCACCCTCTGATTTTGTATCAATACACCTCCCATTCTAGCCTTGGAAGCATTCGTATACACAACAAATCCTCTTCCTTCCAATGGTAGAAGTAGAACTAATACTAAATCCTCAATCAATCTGTTCTTCAACTCTTCAAATCTCTCTTATCACTTAGTGTTCCATATGAATGATATGTTATTCCTCAACAATCCTTTTATATTTTTTACAATGCTTGAAAAATCTTTAATAAGTCTCTTATAATAACCCACTTAACCCAAGAAGCTCCATATTTTAGTCATAATCTAAAACATCCCTATCCCAATAATCAATAATTAATGAAATAAACATGAAAATTAAGAATAAATCATATATATTAAGTTTTTAAAATATTTTGGAATAATAATTCAAGTGAATATATATATGAAACAATGCCAGAAATAAATAAGTTGAATTCAGGTTGTAAGTAAGCGTGTCACTGACACTGTGATCGAGCTCCTAGGAATTTATCAGCATGATCGTGTCCAAGTATGAGCACAACCGTGTTTCTAAAAAGTGTTGAGTATGGTGGTCGTGCTGATTACCACAATGCTCGTGTCGACCTAACATTGAGTATGGTGGTCGTGCTGATTACCATAGTGCTCGTGTCGACCTAACATATTTGCATAAACTTGGGAAAGTACAAGCAAGAGGTGGCACTTTTAACATATATATACAACAGTTGCATTCTTCTCCTTCTTAGAAATTGAAATAGTAAACTTAAAGCCACTATAAACACTTAAACTCTCCATTGAACATCACCTCTCATTCATAATTACATTAAAAAAAAGAGAAGGAGAAAGAATTGATCAAAAATTCATAAAAGCAGTTAATAAGGTAAGAAAACTAAGGGTTCATTTCTGTATATTCAAGGACTCATAGAAGGTTTCAAATAAGAAAGTATAAATGTATGAACATTTGATTCATAGATTGATTCAAGGAAGAAAATGTGAAATCATACATGTAAAATAACATATTTACATAGAATTATATTTATGTATATGTGTGTGTGTGTGTGTGTGTGGGTGTGCGCGCGCGCACACGCACGCGTTACACAAGATTATTTCATATATATACAACAATAGACTAGATGATCAAAGAAGAATTAGAGATCGAGAAACTTTGAGTACTTCAGTTAGCAGGTAAGTAATCTAACTCACTTTTATATACAGTAAAATACTAATATTTATGTGTTATGCATATTATATATGTTTCAAGATATATATACAAAAATAAATGGATGAGATTATATGATTGAGAATCAGACAGGTACATATGATTCATGTTTTATTTATACATATATATATGACCAATTATTCAGTGATTATGATTGATGTACATGATTTCATATGATATGAATGTGATTGGTATATGATTTGGCGAAGTTAAAGATTGATCAATCTAGAGAATGAGTAGGAATGGAGAATGAGTAGGAAAGGAGAACGAGAAGTGAAATGTGATTCATTGATTATATATGATTATGTGATTGATTATATGATTTATAAGTTACTGAATATAAATGATTACTCCCTGAGTTTACAACTTCTAAAATTGTGTAATTTTATTTCAGGTTCAGGTAGATAGCTAGGAGCGATATTTTAGAGCTTATCAGTAAGTGGTACAACTGTAGCTCCTCAGTACTCTCTCTACACCCCAAACATGTTATATTTATAGATATGTATATACATACATCTGTATGATATGTGTGAGATATATTTATATGACATATGATAGGACTATATAGAGAGATCAAATGATGGATTAGGTTGAGTTGTATATTGATGATTAGTATATGTTATGGTTTGATCTTGACCATATGACGCATCCTAACTCTAAGTGACGACAAAGAATATGCAAGTTAACGCAGTCAAGTAATATAGGGAGTAAGAACTCGAGCCAGTTATCGTACCCTAGGAAATTGGCTAAATGTCATTTGAGTTACTGTTGCTTATTAAAAGACCAATTAGATTAAAAGTTGATTTTCAATTTAGACTAACTAAATGAATTTAAATATATCTAAACCTAAATTGCGAGAAGCATAAATGCAATGAAATGAAATTAAGCGAGTAAAGTTAAATTACACAAAATTAAAGCGAGGTATTTAAAACCAGTCAAAGTAAAGGAACAAAAAGGAAATCAAAATGTAAATTGCATTAAATCTAAATCAAAACATCATTCAACACATAAACTAAAAGTGATAGAAAGCATAAACATACACTAAACATATTCAAATGACATCTAAAACATGAAAAACATAAAACAATCATTCGAAACACAAAAAACCAAATAACAAGACATCAAAGACTAATTTTAGAATTAAACATTAAAGAAGCATAAACGCAAATAAGTCTAGAGCAAAACCAAAAACCTCCAAGAAAACACTAACGAAATCAGAAATCGATCGAAACCAACAATAAAATGCAGAATTGTAAATGGGCAGCAATTGAAACTAAAATGCATTGTAGAAATGTAAAATCAAACACCAAAAGCATGTAAACTATAAAGGAAACTAAACCTAAACCCTAAAGAACTACACTAAACTCATGGAGGCTGAACTAAACTAACTATTCTCTAATCTCTAATACATAATCATCCTGAAACCTGGAAAGTCCATTTTATCAAAGAAAAAACTATTCCATTGCTTGTCACAGGCGTGCTAACAAAGGCACATGTCTTGCACCGTGTTTTCAATCAAATGGAACGATATCAACACGTGTAAAACACTTTCCGTGCCAAAATTAATTTAGCACGGTGATTGTTTTGCATAGCACGACCCGTGCTGGTCCCTATAAAGATATGAACTATTCTGCCTCAAATCATAACAAATATAGACTATCATATTAAGAATTAAAATCATGCAAAAACAGTCGATATCTATAAAGATATGAACTAATATGTCTCAAATCATAACCAATATATACTATTGCATCAAGAATCAAAATAATGCAAAAATAGTTGATATCTATAAAGATATGAACTATTCTGTGCCTAAAATCACATTTAAACTTAAAAGGAATTTTTCAATCGAAAACGGTTTTAAATGCAACTTTTAAGGGAAATTACGCCAAGATGCGTGTGTAATACACAACATGGTATGAAAAATACACTTATATTATTCGCGCATCAACATATGTTATTTGGTTTGGAATTATGTTTAGTTGATTTCAGGTTGATGCTTGCTATATATATATACACACACACTTACAACAGGATTCGAACGGGCCATGCTTAATTGACACAACCACTGTGTTGAACAAGAACATGAGGCATGCTAGTACAACACAGAACCGTGCCTATAGGATGTCCTATAAGCGTACTATATACTATGTTATAATAAAGTAATTTATAATTAATAAATAAATAGTAGATAAGTAATATGAACAGTGGAAATATAATTATATACAGAAACATTTTAAAATATATGACTTTAGAAGTTAACAATAATGTTAATTATATGTTTAATAGGTTATTTAGTTTAAGGTGTTATATATTCATAGGAGTCTCCCACTCTTTTACTACTCTAATCTTAGTTGGGTCCAGTTACACCCCATGTCTTGAAATCACATGTTTAAGAAACACCAACTCTTCCATCCAGAATTCACACTTGCTGAACTTATCATACAACGACTTCTCCCTTAACAATTACAACACTGTCCTCAAATGCTCCTTATATTCCATTTATCTGTCGAGTACATTAACACATCATCAATGAGCACCACTACAAATTGGCCTAAGTACCACTAAAAAATTTTGTTTATCAAGGCCATGAAAGCCATTGGAGCATTTGACATTCTGAATGACATCACTGTAAAATCAAAGTGTCCATATCGAGTGTTGAATTCCATCTTAGGAATCAAGCTCTCCTCCACTAAGATTTTCCAATATTCCAATCTTAAATCAATAATAGAAAATATTGTCACTCCCTTCAATTGATCTATCAAGTCATCTATAATCAAGAGAGAATACTTATTTTTCACTGTCACCTTATTTAGTTGTCTATAATCGATGCACATTATTAGAGTCTCATACATTTTCTCCATAGATAATATCAGTGATCCCCATAGAGGCGTGCTCAGTCAAATAAACTCTTTTCTAATAATTCCACAAACTACTTCTTTAACTCTTTAACCATACTATTACAATTCCATAAGGTGTTATAGACACTGACACGACTTTTGACACTATCTCAATCTCAAATTCTACCTCTCTCTAATGTGGTAATTCTGGAAATTCTTTGGGAAACACATCTAGAAATTCTCATACTACCCTTACCTCTCTTAATCCTATACTAAGACTGTCTAAGTTAGTCACCCAAGGAAAGTAGGCTTTACACCCCTTTCTTATTAATCTTATTGTTGTCATAACAAAAATTAGACACAACATAATTGCCTTTTGTTCTCCTACCATCAACATTATTTGCTAACCCTCAATCTCAACTATTGCCTCCTTTATATAACAATCTACTACTGCCTTATTCTTTGACAACTAATCAATCCTTAGGATGGAATTAAATTCATTCATCTGCATTATCACCAAATTTATGATAAAATTCAACTACTCGATCCTAATTTCACAAGCTCTCAACACTTCATTTACATTAATTGTATCTCCTATCAGCATAGACACTGTAATCATACACCCTTAGGGTTCTACTCTACTGGTAGCTTTCACACAAATAGCATTGGTACATCCCATGGTGTTACGCTCAGTCATTTGAAACCTTTACCTAACAACTCCTCTAGCTGTTTCTTTAACTCCTCCAGCTCTACTGTTGCCATCTTGGAAGGTGCAATAGATACTGAAGCTACTCTCAAAATAGCCTCTATCCTGAAATTAGCTTCTTACTAAGGTGGTAATACCGATAACTCCTCAGAAAATACCTCAGGATACTCTTGTACTATCTTCACATCTTTAACCTCAAACAACCACAACTTGAACCACAACCTGTTTTGCATAGCAATCAAAGAGAGTTTTATTCCTACATAGCCAATCCATTCTTAGGATGATCATAAACTCAGCCATCCGTAATACAATCAAATTGGCTAAATTAGTTAACTCGCCAATTTTTAGCTCGTAGTGCCTCAATATATGTTTCACCAATAATGTACCTCCGACTGGCATAGAAATAGCGATTTTATATCCCAAACGCTCTATACTACCCCCTATATGCTCAACCACAGACTCACTCATAAATGAACAAGTAGAACCTGGATCAATCAGCTCTAAAGTATTATAAGCAAATATGGAAATCGTACCAGTGATCATATGTTGTCCTTGAGGGTGCAGTTTGAACTATTTATCTCCGTTGCGATTGAATAGGTTTAATTTTTGTTATTTTTCCTCTGCTTTGGATTATGAAGTTTGAACTATTTATCTCCGTTGTGATTGAATTTTCAATTTGAATGTACTACGAATTTCGTCAACTGGTATGTTAATTATTCAATTTTTACATTATTGTCATTTTCAAATTTGTAATTTATTTTCTTTTATTCAAGTTCTATCTTTTATTTATTTTTTATAATTTTTGTATTATTATTTCTTCATTTTTATATTGCGATCCTGTTCGCGTAGTCGGCTCTGCCGCCGGAACAGTTACATATTTGAGCATTTTTATAATTTTTTTTATATTGTGATACTGTTCGCGTAGTCAGCTCTGCCGCCGAAACAGTTATATATTTTAGCACTTTAATTTTTACGCAATTTAATTTTATTCTTTTATCATTTTTTTCTTAATTTCCTTTTCTTTAATTTATCGTTTTTCACCGCCATTGTGGCTGGTTTTAATTTTATGTAATTTAATTTTACGCTCTTTTTAATTCCTGCAATTTTAATTATATGTTCAATTTATTTTCCAGTTGTTATATTTATTATTCTGCATTTTATTTTCATGTTTTAATTTATTTTTACGCA
>CANYCX012243229.1:0-14262 GCA_948193385.1 Breynia disticha f. nivosa | reverse complement strand
TTAATTTACATTCGTTGGTAAGGTTTACTCACCTGAATCATAAGTCACATCAAATATCTAACACACCGTATCATATCATAACATGAGCTAGTTCAGAAATCTTACCCGAAATGTCATCTAAATTGGCCGTAGCCTCATCCTGTACCATAGCGTTCACTAGCATCTGCGGCAGAGTTGCTGCTCTCTCGACTCTAGCAGTAGTGCCCATACTTTCATCTTTTCTCTTTGTGTAATAATTCTGAGCAATGTGGCCTGGCTTGTTACAATAATAGCATACCGGACGAGTATCCTCACCCGAAATTTTGGGGGGAAACAGCCAGCTGGCAGTTCCGTGGTCGTTTCCGGTCAAATTTTGGGCATTTTTCGACGAATTCTCATAATATTATTGTGGTATTTTCAGGGCGTTACAAGTACTGTAACGCCCCAAAAATTCATCTATTCTAAATTTAAATAATGATTATGAATGAGAAGGAAATATGTGTGTGTGTTGTCTAATTCCTCGCATGTGCAGAGGAAGTAATGTAGTTTGGTTGAAACTGAGGTAACGAATGATCCTATTCTTGAATGAAATTATAGAGGATGCAATTTTATATGTTTGGGTGTTGAACAAGGTCTAATTCAAGGTTAATTTATGTTAAATTCATGTGCAAGGATATTGGAATATGATATAGATGCATGAGTAAAGATATTGGGGAAGTTAAGTTATGAGATCGGGGGAAAAATGAAAAGAATAGAGGTACAAATTGATGTGTATGATGGTTTGATTTGATCTTGATATTCATTTTAATTCAAGGTTAATGGATGTTATTAAGTTGGAAAGATGTTTAAAATAAGTGCAAGTATGTTTGTAATAGATATATGTATGTTAAGGATCAAAAGAGGTCAAAAAATGCGAAGTAGGGCAGCGTCGAAGCAAATAACGTATGTTATTTGCTATGCAACACATGTTATTCAATTAAAACCACGAATAACTTACATTATTGGTAAATAATGTACGTTATTCAACTTATTTTTCCAAAAATCTGCATTTTGTTAATGTACGTTAATTTGCAAAATAACGTACGTTATCGGGGGTTTGGGCAGGTCATTAAAAGGCCGAGAACAGCCATAAACGAGGCAAAAACAACCCCAAACCTCCCAAACACTCTCCCAACTTCCCAAACCAGTTCCTAAGCCTTCCCAAACACATAACCTACCAACAAACATTGAGATTTTAGCGGATTAACATCGATTGTGACCTCCAATCGATCCTTTCTCACCCTAGGGTTAAAAGCTACAGGAAAATGTAAGACTTTCTCGATTCATAACTGAAATGTGATGGAAAATAGATGCATTTGGTAGGGTTTTGATGGGTTTTTATTGTAGTTTATGTTTCCATAAGCCTTTAACCCTAAAACACAAGATATGGTGAGATTTAAAGAATTAGGGTTTTAGGAAATTTTGGGAATTTCGGGAAAAACTATGAGGAATGTTGAAGGATGATACATTGTTGTTAAATTATAATAAATTTGATTAAAAATGTGTAGGGAACGATCAATGGAACCTGAATCGAGGATCGGGCATCGAAACGGTTCTAGGGAGCCGATGTAAGTGTACTTAACACTTAATTTGGATGTGTTAATCCTTGTTTTGGTGGAATGAATGTTGGAAAATGATGTTTGTCATGTGAAAATGGAAAATGTATGTTTGGATAAATGAGATGTTTGAAAATATGCAAGTATGTGGAATGTAGGCAAATAGAGGTAAATGTGCCTTGTGATGATTTAGATTTGGTTATGTGTGCTAGAACGAAAGTGTTCTGGGATGTGTACCTTTGTATGAACTCCTTTTGTTAATAATGGTTAGTTTGGTTGAAAAGATAACAAATTTAGATAAAACAAAATGCCTGAATGGCTTATGCCTTTTATATATGATTCTTGGAAACTTGCGTGGAATGCTTGATGGATGAGTGTAAGAAGTATTTGGTATATTTTGAACACAATAATGATAATATTGCACAAAATATGTAAAGTTGAATTATAATTAACTTGTATGACATGTTATGAATGTGATGTATGGTATGTGTGACGATGTATGGTGAGTAATATGTTGGATGACTTATGAATGATCGTGACAATAAGATATGCTTTGAATGTTTTAGCCACAGTTGGCATTTACAAATGATTAATGAATTGTGTTGAGCATTCATGTGCATGTTACGAATTATTCCTATTAAGATATATGATGAACTCTTTTGAGTTGCAAAATGTTGTGTGTTGATTATGCCACGAGTTGGCCGTGTGGATACATTGACTTATGAGCGATATGGATTGAAATGTGGAACATTCATGTGCATGTGTTTGAGGAAATTTGAGATGAAATGCATGGAGTTGCATTCATACATATCATTATAGTGTTGGCATGAGCATGTGTATGATCATGCATTGAGAAAAGGAGCTTAAAGCTCACATGTGATAAAAGGGGTAAGTTGCCCATGTGCACAGAAGATGAGTGGAGTCTCTCTTCTTATAAAATAAGGGAAAAGTGTCCAATATGTGCAAAGAGATTGAGTGGAGTCTCTCTCTTAAATTGAGGGTAAGTTTCCCAAAGTCACGAAGATCAGGTGGAGTCTCTCGAGCAATGCATTGTGTGGTTGCATTAACATTTGTATAATGCATTCATTCATTTACTTATGGTTGAAGTTGTGTGAGAGCTTGAAATGCTAGTGGCATGAATTAGGATATAAATATGTTGTGGAAATCAAATGATGTGAATTGCAAATATGAAATGTAATGGCTTAAAATGTGGAAAAGAATGATATGATATGTGTAAAATGTTGATCATATGAAGGAATGGGAAATTGATAATGTGTTATGCCTAAGCAATGTGAATGATGTTGGTGAATGGTATGGATGTGTATGATTGGGGCTAATTCATGATGTAATGTGTTAATTATGTGATTAAATTATTAAGTATGTTGATTAGGATGTATAATGGAATGGTATGAATATCTTGTGAGTTGTTTGGTATGCCTAATGTGAATTAATTAGTGTATGCATGAAAGAAACTTAGGAAAATTCGGACAGAATGCTACAGAAGCATTAACTTACGTTATTTGCATAAATAATGTATGTTAATGAACGTAAACATATGTTAATTTACCTCTGACATACATTTTTCATTGCTGCAGTTTAGGGGAAGAATAAAGTACGTTACCTGGGTATAAACATACATTATTTTGCCCAGAAAACCTAATTTTGACCCGAATAACTTCCTAAGGCATATCTAAACTATTCTAATGATTCTGGAGGTTTCCATAAAACATTAAAAACATTATAAACTTGTATAAAACATGATAACATTATCTTGTGTGAAAGTCTAAGGGTAGACTTATAAATTGTATGTGAGGGAGGATAGGCCACGGAGGCCGATGACTCCCCTGCACCTCAGCATGGAGAGACACTGAGGGAAAGCTTACTAAGTATTAAAAATACTAACCTGTGTTTTGCTGAATTGTGTGTAGAGAGACAAGTATCAAGGATGTGACTCGTGATCGGTGAGGCTAGCGGTGCGATACTGAAGGTCAGGCTCCCAGTTGGTTTGGCTTTGTGTATGTTTGTGTGACTATGTATGCATTAGCATAGATGAGTGTTATAAAATTGTCATCCTAAATGTTTTTCCATGGCTTCTGCATTTCAAACTATCTTTGATGTATGTTTTGTATTTTATGATTGATACAACTTATGTTTTAAAAGAAAAAAAAGGAGTGCTCAAACTCGTATTTATTCAAAAATGAACTTTGGAAAATTTGGCGTCACAAGTATATAATGTGTTGTAAATGTTCATCACTTGTATAATTAATGCTGATATACTTAACGTGATGGTTAGGTATAAAGTTGTGTGACTTGTATGGAATTGGTATGAATGTTGCTAATGGATGTGTCATATGTGAAAGAATGAGTATATTCTCATGTTGCTAGTTATATTGATGATTTGGTAAATTCATGTTGGATATGCATGATTTGAATATGATAGGGAGGCATGATTTGGTCATATGCGTATTGTCATGACTTTCATGCATGTGGAGTTTTTAAGAGGCATAAATGAGTGTTAATGATAGCTCTTAGTGAGCAATGGATTTGAGGGAGTGGTTATGGCTCTTGGGAGCGTAAATTACAGTAGTATATAAAACATACTTTACCGCAGCACAGTGGAAGTCTCGGTTCACATTTTAGTGTTCGAGTGTGCCAAGCCAAGTAAGGGCGTTATTCAGGCCAAGTAAGGGCGTAAAAATCTATGGTCTATAGTAATTTATAACCACATACTCCCTGCCAACGAGGCCCATTTGCAAACGTTAAAAGAAATGGCCAAGTAAGGGCGTGACTTAAAAATTAGAGTGTGAGATAATGAATGTTGCATTAGAATGCATTAAAGGACATTCATTCATAATCATGAAGTGATGTTTATGTAACTACATGATTAGATGCTTAAATGATGAGTTAATTATGGTTGTGAAGTATGGCATGAATGTATTTGTACGTAATTTTTCTATGTTTTTATGTGGTTCATATGTGAAAGTGATTGGAAAAGGATTAAGCTTGCTAACTGTTTCTTCTTGAGAAATGGTTAATTGATCATGGAGTGATTGTGTGCAAATATATGTGTAGTTAATTGGTTTATGTTAGTTGAGAATTGAATTAGAGTATTAAATGGTGCTTGGAGGTTAATTGATGATATGGAGTGTTGTTGGAAATGTTTGGTTTGATTTATGAGTTTTACGTAGGTGACCCGAGATCCAAACGTGGTGGAAGCTAAGTACACGCAGTCGCTGTGACCACGCGTACTTCAGCTACGACCACGCGTCTATTGGTACCTGAACTATGCATGGTGACAGCGACAACGTGTGCTTCGCCACCATCGTGGATAGTTTAGGCTGATCATGTGTGGATCGCTGGTTTTTGGGAATTTTTAAAATGGTTATGTATGTTATTTTCTGAATGGGGTTCTGTTTGAGTATTTGTTTGCCATATGGTTGTCTGGTGACATAAATTTAATTGTGAAATTATGATTACTGTTAAATGAACGTATTTTCCTAAATAATGTGTGGAATGTGGTCCATTTGGTAAATGTTGCTTGCTGAGTCTCACGACTCATTGCGTTTTATGCCTTCCGTGTGGGCAGGGACTTGGGGGGAAAACTCATTTTGCTACGAGAAGGTTAAAGACTGCTTATTTCTGACTCTGACTGCAGAGTTCGAGAAACCAAGGTGGGTTGTGCACGAAGATTTGTAATAGTACATATCTTTTTATGTATGGTTATAAGTGAAATGGAATTGAATCGATTCCTTTTCTCTCATAACCAAAACATTTTGTACCTTGGTATATTTTGGAAAATTGTCCTTCTAAAAACATTGTAAAGATATATTTTTCGTAATGAATGTATTTATATTTCCCTTTTAAATTTGTGTCTATTTTATTATTTTAAACAATATGATGTCCAGGTTCAATTATCATCTCAAAAGAAATAAGATATTAACATAAGATGGTAGTTAAATTCGGGTGTCATATTTAGTGGTATTAGAGCCTAGGTTGTTAAAAACCTCGATTCCTGATGTCAGGGGTCTTAAAACCTCTATTGTTTGGATTTCTCAAACGAGTTTTCATAGCATGCCTGCAAGATTTTTGGATTGTGCATTGTCTTTTCATATTTCTAAATGGAAATCTTTTTCTTCATTTTTATGATTTAGAATGGAGGAGGGATAAGCCGATAGTGCACAGGCAGCCGCTGGTTCTTTTGAGTCAGTGCAGGGGAATGTCAACGTTCCCAACGCAAGTGAATAAACACCTACCAACCCTCAAGCACAAGCTCAACCTCAAGCTATTCAACAAGTTCTAGATCTGATAGGGGCAACTGTGAGGGAAAAATTACCACGAGTTTAGAGGTTGGAGATTGATAGAAATTATGAGAATATTCAGAAGTTGGGAGGAAAGCCTTTCTCAGGCACTACATATCCTTCTATGGCTGAGGATTGGCTGAGGGATACAAAGAGAGTCCTCTAGAGAATGAATTGCACGTCTATGCAAAAGGTTCAATATGTTACCTCGTTGTTTGAAGGAGAGGCAATTAATTAGTGGGATATGGTACCTGGAAGCACAAATGAACCACTCACCATGACCTGGGAGAAATTCCAGAGAGCCTTTGCTGAGAAGTACACTCCACCAGTGTACAGGACAGAGAAAAAAGGCAGAGTTCCTGAAGCTAGAACAGGGTGACCTCTTAGTAGCTGATTATGAGGTGAAATTCACCCGACTCTCCAGATACGTGCCAGAGGAAGTGGGCACTGATGAGTCAAAAAGAGATCGCTTCGAGATGGGGTTGAAGTGAGAGATCCGACTTCTATTGGCAATACAACCTGCCAGCTATTCAGCTCTGCTTGCTGCTGCTCTACCAGCAGAGAAAACTCTTGGAGAGGAGAAGCCTTCAAAGGCAAAGAAAGCTAAACAAGAGGGAAGCTCAAGAGGGGCAAAGAGCTTTAGTTCACAAGGGTTCAGAGTGACCAAATCAAAGAAGTTCGGCGACAAAAGAGTAGGGTCTTCAGGCAGACCATTTTCCAGACACAGTGGACAGGGTGTGTCTGATAGAAGACAACAGTCTGATATCATCTATTTTTATTGCCAGAGGATAGGGTGCTGGACCAAAGGTGGTTAACAATGCAAATCCGCTCTAAGTTTTGATATAAATGAAAAATTTGTGAATTTAATAAGTTTAGTTTGTAGGTTAAAAGGTGAAATTTGAGAAGATGAATGTTGGTGAAAAATTTTAAGTAAGGAGATACTCGAGTAAAGAGAAAATCAGTCAAGTAAGGGAAAATTGCATGGTACTAGTCGACTGGTATAGATGTCAGTCGACTGGAGTGTTGCAAAATCAACAAGGATGTTAGCAACAGCTAGTTTGGGGACCACAAACCCAAACCAGTCGACTGGGAAGAAAACCAGTCGAATGGGAAGAAAACCAGTCCAATGGTTCGACCTCTACTGCCAAAATAGAGCAGAAATCTTCAGAATGACGTGGGAAGATCAAAAGACAACTTTTTGGAGATTTTAAATTTGAATTCAACTGCAGGTAAGTCGACTTATGTGTGTTTTAGTCGACTAATGTGTTTTGCAGGACAAACTAGTCGACTAGGATTGAGATCAGTCAGTTGGAGGTTGGGCTTTTAGAATTCTGGAAACCACTTGAGTTCAAGCCAGTCAATTGGGAAGTATACCAATCGACTGGAAGGTTCAAATACTCAAGTGTAGTATAAACCAGTCGACTAGACAGGCTGAAAGTGGCACGAGTTGACTTCAAAAAGGCAACATAAAGTGATCCATGATAAAGTACAACGGGAAAAAGCACAAGAGGATATATAAATAGAAGCAAAGAGAGAATATAGAGGTTAACACAAGCATTCAAAAGCATTCATCTTAATCTTTTAACATTGAGCTCTCATCTTTTACTTGTGTTCTTGATTGTTCTTATGTTCTACCTAGAAGAGTCTTCTACTAGTATAGTGTGTGAGGTTTGATTTGAGTTGGAAATCAAATTGTGTAAGGCCTATTGAGGTAGAAATTAAGTTTAACAAGAAAGATATAATGGATTGTTAAAAATCCTAAGTGGGAGCTTAGGTAGTGGAGTAGGTGTTGTTAACCGAACCACTCTAAATCTTGTGCCTCATTGTTTGTTTCTTGAATCAACATTTTACTTGTGAAAATTTTGAAATTTCAGCGATTCTTAAAACCTCTATTCAATCCCCCCTTTTCTAGAGGTTTCTTGGACCCTACAATTGGTATCAGAGCTTGGAGCTCATCTTTAAAGTTTTAACAACCTTGAGTAGAAGATCCAAGAATGGCACAAGGAAATTTTGGAAATTTTTGTGATTTTGGGGTGAATCCAAACTGCCCTCCTCTCTTCAGTGGCACTAACTACTCATCTTAGAAGAACTACATGAAGATACACATCATGTGTGAAGGGATCAAGTATTGGAAAGTCATTATTCATGGTCCTTATGTTCCAAGAAATGATAATGATGATTTGAAGGATGAACTTGACTATAGTGATGAAGATTGGGATAAGGTCTACATCAATGCTAAAGCCATGAAGCTCATTCTTTGTGCACTTTCTACCGAAGAGAAGAATCAAATAGGGTCTTGTACAAGTGCCAAAGATATGTGGGATAGACTAAGAGTCACTTATGAAGGAACTAATCAAGTGAGGGAAACCAAGATTAACATATTGCTTAATGAGTATGAAATGTTCACTATGAAGGATGGAGAATCAATCAACACCATACTTGATCGATTTGGTGAGATTATAAATGGCTTGTGTAGTTTGGGAAAATCCATTAGTGATAGTGAACAAGTGAAGAAAATTCTTATGTCACTACCTAAGGGGTGGGACTCACAAGTCACCGTTATTATGGAATCAAAGGATCTCAATACATTGGGATTCAATGCTTTGGTTGGTTCACTATGAGATTATCTTTGATATGCTGATTGAGTATGAATGTATGAGTGAATGAATGTATGAGGCTTGAGTATGTGATCTTGAAATGGACGAATGTGATATAGCTAAGTTGTGTGAATGACCTAGAAATTGTATGCAAATGGTTTGAATGAATATGTGTATTTAGAAGGATCAAATGAGAGGAATGTTATGCGGAAATTGGAATATAAAGTGAAATAATTTAATGGCAATCCTTTTTTAGCCATCAGATTAGGGGGAGCGGCCAAGGGAAACGGCCATGGTGGCCGTTTCACCTGGCTGTTTTGGCCTTGTCAACACAAACATAGGGGAAACGACCATGGGAAACGACCAGACTGGACGTTCCCTGGCCGTTTTCACCTAAGTATTAAAAGTACTCACCTGTGTTTTACTGAAATATGTGCACATCGATAGTAGCCGGTGTACGGACTTTACTTTTGGGCGGAGCGTGCTCGTATGATACTTGCAGTAGGTCAGCTCCTAGCGGATTTTTGGATACTGAACTTTGGCATTTTGTATAGCCATACACAGGATAGTATAGGCTTATTGGCACTTGTATTGTTTTAAACTGAAAACATGACTTCTGCATTTGTTATACTTTCTATCTTCTCAAATTGAATTGTGTTACTATTTTAAAAAGGAAAAAAAATTTGGGTGCAAAAATTGAGGCTTAATGAAAAATGAATTTACCGAAAATAGGGTTCACATTTAGTGGCATCAGAGCAGGGATTAGATTCCCTACAAACTGTGCCAAAAAAACTACTTTCAATGCATTTTTTTCATTGAACTAAAAGTTTTTCAAATGGTGATTTGTTTAGGATGGAGCTTATCAAGGATGTATCACACGATGTTACCGCTGAGTCCCAGGAGTCCGTTCAGGGATAGGGACTAGTCTTCGGACAAGGAGCACCACCTGCACCTGGGGGCGCACCATTTGCACCCGGTGTCATACCCTTTGACCCCATACACGCCCAGTTTTATCATGCGATTATGCTACAGCTGCTAGGCCAGCAGGGAGGCCAGCAGAGCGGCCAACAGGGTGGTAAGCCGAGGGCACAGCTAGGGGGCCAACAGAGGGATGGTCTCGATATTGACAGGAACTTGTCTCAGGTGCACAAATAGAGCGCCAAATCATTTGAGGGGACCACTTACCTCGCCGAGGCTGAGGATTGGCTTCGACAGATGGAGCGAATTCTTCCTAGGTGGAGGTGCACACCTGAGCAGAAACTAAGGTATGCCACCTCATTATTAGAGAAAGATGCTTTATACTGGGCAGTCCCCGGGAGCTAGAGTGACCCGTCTACACTCACCTGGGCAGACTTTCAAAGAGAGTTTATAGAGAAGTACACTCTTGAGCATTACCGCAGCAAGAAGAAGCTAGAGTTATTGAAGCTGAAGCAAAGGGATATGACGGTAGCGGAGTATGAGGCGCAGTTTACCAGACTCTCCAGGTATGCGCAGAGGATGTAGCCATTGATTTCCAGAGAAGGGACAGGTTTGAGAGAGGGTTGCGGTTTAATATTCGCACCCGGATTACGATGAAGGCCCCTACTTACCAGCTATTATTAGAGACGGCTTTGAGGGCCAAGGAGCTGATGATTGAGGAGAATCGTGTAGAGGGGAAACGACAGAAGAAGTCCGGTAGTTCTAGGACTACTGGAGGACACCAAAGGACAGAGGTGGCAGGACTTCTAGTACCACAACGAGAGGCGGGGGAGCTTCTCAGACTATAGCTGCGTCTCAGGCACGTGTGTATGCTATGACACGTGATGAGGCAGGAGCCAACCCAAATGTGATCACCGGTATGATACTTATTTATGCACTTTCTACATTGGTATTGATTGACCCTGAGTCTACCTGTTTGTTTGTGAATGAGTCCATTGTAGAGCTGCTTAGGGGCAGTGTAGAGTCGTTGGGGTATGTTATAGCTGTGTCTATGCCAGCTGGGGGTGTTGTTATGGTAGACAGAGTGTTGAGGAGCTGTGAGCTGAAAATTGGCGAACTGAGTTATGTGGAAGACTTGATAGTAATGAAGATGGCAGACTTTGGGGTAATATTGGGGATGGACTGGTTATCCCAGAATCGAGTAGTAGTTGACTGCTACGCGAAAGAAATGGTGGTAGAGGTGGATGGCGAGAAGAGGGTACTATTGGTCGGCGAGCGGAGGGTTATACCTTCCTGTTTGGTTTCTGCCGTGATGGCAGCCAGGATAACTCGAGAAGGGTGTGAGGCGTATTTGGCGTGTGTGACCGATATAGGGAAAAAAAGCTTAGAGTTGGCGATGTTGAGATAGTTAGAGATTATCCGGAGGGCTTTCCAGATGAGTTGTCGGGTTTACAACCGTAGAGGGAGGTCGATTTTGAGATTGAGACGATGCCAAAGGTAGTACCAGTTTTGATAACTCCATATCGAATGGCAGCTGTAGAGATGTAAGAATTAAAGAAGCAGTTAGAATAGCTTCTGGAAAAGGGTTTTATTCGACCGAGTGTGTCACCCTAGGCCGTGCTGGTACTATTTGTTAAAAAGAAAGATGGAAGCATGCGATTGTGTATAGATTACCAGCAGCTAAATAAGTTGACTGTGAAGAACCACTATCCACTACCGAGGATTGATGATCTGATAGATCAGTTAAGGGGAGCCACTGTGTTTAAAAAGATAAGATTTGAGATCGGGTTATTGTGAGTTACGGGGTAGAGGAGAGTTCCATTCGTAAGACCGCATTCAGGACTCGTTACGGCAACTTCGAGTTCACTGTGATGTCGTTCGGTCTGAGTAACGTGCCAGCAACCTTTATGGCTTTGTTGAACAAGATCTTTCAGCCGTTTTTGGATAGCTTTGTGGTGGTGTTTATCGACGATGTGTTGGTATATTCTCGGAATCGGTTGGAGCACGAAGGACATTTGAGACAGGTGTTGGAGATACTGAGGGGAAATCAGTTGTACGCAAAATTTGTGAAGTGCGAGTTCTGGATTAAGGAAGTTGTGTTTCTGGGGAATGTTATATCTGTCGAGGGGGTGACGCCTGACCCTAGTAAGATTACGGCCGTTCAGGAGTGGGAGGCTCATAAGAACGCAACTGAGGTACGTAGTTTCTTAGGATTAGTGGGCTATTATAGGAGGTTCATTGTAGACTTTTCCAGGATAGAAAGGCCGATGACTAACCTTCTAAAGAAGAACACTCTGTTCGTTTGGAACGAGCGTTGTGAGGAGGGCTTCCAAGAGTTAAAGCGGAGGTTAGTGGAGGCTCCGTTACTTGTATTACCGAAAGATAGGGGAGGAGTGCTGATGCAGAATGGATGGGTAATTGCTTATACTTTGACACAGTTGCGGCAGCATGAAGTCAATTACCCGACCCACAATCTGGAGTTAGCTGCGATCATCCACGCCTTTAAAGTGTGGAGGCATTATCTGTACGGTGAGACATTTCAGATTCTTACTGACCACAAGAGTTTGAAATATATCACTACGCAGCGGGAATTGAACTTGAGGCAGAAGACATAGATAGAGCTCCTAAAAGATTATGATTGTACCATCGACTACCATCTGGGTAAAGCTAACGTTGTTGCAGATGCGTTGAGCCAGAAGGGTAGAGAGGATGAGGACGCAGTGAATTATCGGGCCGAGTCATTATTTGCTTTGAGGGCATTGAGGGTACAACTTGATGTGGTTCAGGGGGAGATGTTAGTGAACATCCAGGTTTGACCCCAAATGTGAGAGTTGATAGTAGAGACGTAGAAGGATGACGAGCATCTGATGAAGATAAGGAGGAAAGTAGAGAAAGGGAAATTGACTACCCCGCACAGTTTAGATGAGAATGGTATCCTTTATTATGAAGAGCGGTTGTGTGTTCTCGATTTGGCAGAGGTGAAGGAGGCTTTAATGACAGAGGTGCATTCCTCTCAACTTTTAATTCATCTGGGCAGCACCAAAATGTACTGAGACATGAGGGATATGTATTGGTGGGTGAATATGAAGAGGGAGATCGCTAATTTGGTGGCTTGATGCCTGCGTTGTCAGTAAATCAAGGCAGAGCATCAAGTGCCAGCAGAAAACTAAGAACGTTGGAGATTCTGGAATGGAAATGGGAAATATTTCGATGGATTTCATTGTGGGGTTACTGAGGACGTTCTGAAGACATGATACCGTGTGGGTTATAGTTGACAGATTGATGAAATTGGCACACTTCTTGGCGATTCGACAGGAGGATACCTTAGACAAGCTGACGAGCCTGTATATGTCGGAGATAGTGAGGTTACATGGGGTGCCTATGTCCATTGCATCAGATAGAGATCCGCGGTTCACTTCTCGGTTTTGGAGGAGTCTGCAGGACTCAATGGGCACCAGACCACGGTTCAACACCGCATTCCACATTCAGAATGACGTGGGAAGATCAAAGGACAAATTTTTGGAGATTTCAAATTTGAATTCAAGTGCAGGTAAGTCGACTTATGTGTGTTTTAGTCTACTAATGTGTTTTACAGGACATACTAGTCGACTATGATTGAGATCAGTCAGCTGGAGGTTAGGCTTTTAGAATTCTGGAAACCACTAGAGTGCAAACCAGTCAATTGGGAAGTTTACTAGTCGACTGGAAGGTTCAAATACTCAAGTGCAGTATAAACCAGTCGACTAGACAGGCTGACAGTGGCACGAGTTGACTTAAAAAAGGCAACATAAAGTGATCCATGACAAAGTACAACGGGCAAAAACACAAGAGGACATATAAATAGAAGCAAGGAGAGAAGAGAGAGGTTAACACAAGCATTCAAAAGTATTCATCTTTATCTTTCAACCTTGAGCTCTCATATTTTAGTTGTGTTCTTAATTGTTCTTGTGTTCTACCTAGAAGAGTCTTCTAGAGTGAACTAGTATAGTGTATGAGGTTTGATTTGAGCCAGAAATCAGATTGTGTAAGGCCTCTTGAGGCAGAAATCAAGTGTAACAAGAAAGATATAGTGGATTGTTGAAAATCCTAAGCGAAAGTTTAGGTAGTGGAGTAGGTGTTGTTCACCGAACCACTCTAAATCTTGTGTCTCATTGTTTGTTTCTTGCATCAACATTTTACTACAAAAAAATTTGAAATTTCAGCTATTCTTGAAACCTCTATTCAATCCCCCCCTTTTCTAGAGGTTTCTTGGACCCTACATAGGGCATATGGTGAAGGATTGTTATTAGAAGTAGAACGATGAAGCTAGGGCATGCAAATATCCAGATGTATTTCCAGCAGTGGAGTCCTATATCACACACAGTAGAGGAGTGACACACAGCCAGAGCACACAGCTTTGAGCATATAGCTTGTAAATACGTACATCACATAACATGTCCAAGATAGCAAAAAACACGTCCTTTATCCACACAGGAGATTGTGTCACATAGATGAGATGCAACATATATGAATGTATATGTAACTAATAGGACCAAATATGCACATTTATTCCACTTATTTCTTGTTGATTTTCATGTTATTTTAGTAGATAAACCATATTTTTTTGTAAGCTTAGCCACATTTTGGTTTTATCTAGGTTTATTCGAAGAACATGAAGATTTACTATGTTTTGATGGAAAATCATGGCACATTGAGCAGGGCTATTTTAGAGGCTTGAACATAGGAGTCACGAACGTAGATCAGAGCCTAAAGTGTTGGTCAAATAGTGCATTATGATCACTCCATTGCTGCCCATGAATGAGAGATTGATTTTGATTTTAAGAAAAGAAAGGAAAAGTGGGCAAAAGGTGAGTCATGACCGTAACGCACCACAAC
>CANYCX012243026.1:0-12574 GCA_948193385.1 Breynia disticha f. nivosa | reverse complement strand
TAACTCTTTCTTTTATAAACCCCTATTTGGCTATACCCCAAATTAGAATAACAAAATACGCTGACAATTTTTTTTATTATCCTCTTTAAAAAATTGATATTCTAATATTGTTCTTATATTTCAACTTGGTTGCTTTAGATATCTTGTTCTTTCACAAACAAGAGTAAAATTTCTATGCACTATTTTTTTTTTCCTTTTCATTATTTTCCAGCTCATACTCTTTCTTACTCTTCCATTATCATTAGTTACCCTCCTAAAAATTTCATCCAAACAAAGTTTTAAAGAGGAGAATCAACGAGACAATAGAATGAAACTATGAAATATAATGTATAGCATGTGTGAGATGTATATATTACGTTGGTAGGAGGCATGGACTGACCAACGACCTCTTGGATCAGTGGTAATGGAGGCTGAATTTGGTAGGGCGGACCACGGTTCGATCCCCCGCAACGTCGATTGGAAGGGAAATGAACCTTAACCCCTAACTCATTCCCGAACCGAATTAGTCTCGGCCCAGTAGGTCGAGGATATCGAGACTTGACAAAAAAAAAGAGGCATGGACTGGTGGTTGCACGCTATGAGGACCTTCCAATCCCTAAGATACCTATTTTGGTCAGCAAAACAAATATAGGAAACACCATTATTATATAATTTATATACTCTTTTAAATGACAAATTTACAAAAATGATTGCAGAGAATTTATAACAAAAATTATTGCTATTAAGATCTTACTGATAGAATCTTTAGAATAAAATCTAATTTAATCTGAAATCTGCATGCATTATATTGTCCAAGTTAGACGTGGAAGAACAAGTACCAAAAGTTGGAGATGAGTTTGTTAAGTAAGGAAGGTGAAGTTGGAAGTTCGAAACAGTAATAGTGCAGAATGACGTTGGAAGTCAGTTTCAAGGTACCTGAGAGGATAGGGTAGGATAGGAAGTATCCAAAACAACATTATTCCATAGCTTTCGATTTGAGAAGTCTCCACTTGTTCTCCTTTCATCATATCTTTTTATACTAAATTTGTCTTGGTTCAGTGGTGATTGAGGTTGAACTTGATACGGCGGATTGCAGTTCGATCTCATAATGCCGCTTGGGAGGGGAACAAAATCTAACCATCTAGAAATCTTCCCCAAACCGGATTAGTATCGGCCTAGGAAGTCGGAGATACCGGAACTCAAACCCCAAAAAAATATCTTTTTTCTTAACTTCTTTTGTTTTTCTTATGAATCGAAAGACATGGAGTGTGTACTAGCGAATTATTCGAGTTAAATCTCGATAAAATTTAACAGAGTTCTTTTAAGAGGAGATTTATTGAGACTCATTTTTTATTTAATTAAAATTGTATAAATTATGTATGATTTTTTATTGAATAAAAGAGGTTTGTGGCTTGCCTGCAAATTTTGACAAAATTGTCTGAGGAAAAGCTAAAGTTATTTATGAATAAGTTAACGAAAGTTCAATGTATCTACGCTAAGTAAATACATCTTTCCTAGCTGGACTAGACTGATCTGCCCCTTTGTAGATTATATCAAAGATATTAATATTTAATTTATTATGATATAGATCAAAATAAAACAAGGGCAGGAATTTTGGTGATGATTTTTTATAAATTTTTAGGTAAGGACGTCTCCATTATAATTAAATTATATAATTTTTTTATTTGATTTTTTTATTATATAATATACATAAAATAATGTATATACTTTTTATATACATAAAAAAGTAAATACTTTTTATATAAAAATATAAAAAATAAATTATTTTACAATTCTCTAAATAAAAAATTATAATGAGATTGTCCTCATCCAAAAAAAAATTTCTTTGAAAAAGACGAATAGTGTGTATGCAAAAGGTAAATGTTATTACTTTATGCTTCATTCGTCTCTCAAAGATAGACACATTTTTTTATATATAATGTCATAATATATAGGCACACTTACTTTTTAAACTCATTTATAATAAACATATTGACATTCTTACCTTTATTTATGAAACAATTTTTTTGATAGTGGTCTTTTCTAAAAAAAACTTTTAAAGACATAATAGTAATAATATATAATTTAACTAATTTTAACTACCACAACTACTAATTTCTTAAAAATTGTAAAAGTCAAACTATGTCTATCTTTATGGGACGGAGGGACTATTTTGAAACAGACCAATTCTGTAAATTCACTAAATTGTAATTTTGCAAAGGTAAAAAAATGCTGCTTAAATTTAAAAATCCGTAGTAATAATTTTCTTTGAAATTAACAAAGAAAAGAATCGCAAAAATAAGACTAATGTGAACCGCTAATTGTTCTCACGTTAAAAAGTACGGAAATGGGAAATTTCCTAAGTTCTTTGCCACCTCATCTCATGCAAAGTCAAGATTTGATGTTCTATCTTGTCAAACAACCCTAAGAAAAAAAAAGGATTCCTTGTTATACGTTTTCTAATTTAATCATAGTAAATTTCGCATTGATAATAAAAATAATTGTCAAAGTGACCATTGAAATGATTATTTAAACTAAATTTAGGATGAAATATATAATGATCATAGTAAAAGTGGTCTATCTAATATGAACGAACTAAATTCTAATAACTATAAGAAAAACTTTAGACCATGTATAATGAGCTCATTAAATTCACATATTTTCCTACTTATAGAGCTACAATCAAAATAGTCACTTTTAATAAACTCTTATACCTATTGCTCCTTCCTCAAAATTTTTGGAGATTAATAGTGGCCATGTTAAAAAAAAAATTAAAATCGATGAACTAACCCAAAATTAGTCAAGTAAAAAATGGTCAAAAATTAAAACCCAAACGTATTTAAACTGTTGATCTGTAGTCAACCACTGATTCGAACCATGAGTTGGTACACTCAAACTTACTTTTTTTTCCTATCAATGCTACCTCATCTCTCCCATCCCACTTTTATGAAATAAACTTTGATGGTAAGTTTAAATACAAGAAATTATTTTTATCTTATATGAAATAAATATCCTGTAATAGAAAATAATAATAAATTTACATAAGTTTTGGTTTCAAAAGTAGTGAATAAAATTCATTATTAGAGCATCTATAATGAAGTTTGTCCTTCCATTGTATGCTTAGGTGGTAAACCTCTCGCCATAATGAGAGGTGTGCCACCATGAAGTGGCTTATCACTTTATAGTCAGTGGACTTTATTTGTTTAAATATGAAATGTAAAATATATCTTATTATAAAGTTTATTTAGATGTTTATGAGTAAAGAGAAATAATTTAATAAATGAAAAATTAATGTAATACTAACGTAATACATTCATGTATAAACCTTATAAAAAAATTTACAAGTAGAGATAGTGTTAGCTTGACCTTATGAAAAGATGTCAGTTTTATTTTAAGAAACACTTTAGTAACCACTTATTAAATTTAGGAGACTGAGTCCTAGATGATGCATTCTTGTTTTTTTTTTTATATTGTATTCTTTACTTTTGAGATTGATTCGACATACATTACAAGATTCTGCAAATTTAACGATTAATATCTAGCGACCAATAAGATATATACATATTGTTGCTAATTTACGACCACATGAACATTAAATCTCTTTAAAGAAATTTAATATAAAAGGGGCAATGAAGGTACATGAATGATGGATTGATCACAAAGCACCTTACATCAATTATTGTTTATATTTTTCTTAATTTAGCTTCATATTTACCTTACTTTATTTTAAGTTGTAGATTGATATTGTTTAACATACTAGATCAATTATAATGGAGATTAAAGATGTCATAATTAAGGGTAACTTCAATTTCACTCTTCTAATAAGTTGTCGAGTATGATTTAGCGTTTGATTATTGTATACATTTATATTTTAAGCAGTTTAATTAATGCATTTTTACTTTATCACATCTTTCCTTTCAACACATTTTTACTTACCACGCATTTACTTAACACATTTTATTAAATTTGACGTCTCCATTCGTCCACTCTCATCATACTCATTCTATATAATTCGTCCACATTTACCGTATTTCGACACTACACTCGTGGTATAATTAATCTCACCCAACTTCACCCAGTATCATTTCAACCCAATTTCTTAGGGATAAATAAAAAACATTTTATTATTTACAATAAAATATGTACATGCTTAATATGGAGGTGGCGCATTCATACGGAAGAGTTGAATTTATCGGATTTAATATATCTCAGATTTTTAATGTAAATCTAAACTCGTTTAATAGTTGAATTCGCGAATTTTAAAACAATGTATTATTTAATTAACCTTTTTTTTAATTCACATTAAAACAATGGTTGAGAGGGGTAAATTTTTTTTGACAGATGGTTTATTTTAAAGCATCTATATACTTACACAATCGTAGCCGTTGAGATGAATTACCAGATTCCACACACACACACACTCTTTTCAAAAAAGTATATAATAGTAAATTAAAAAAAAAAGAAAGACGACGGGCACGTGCCGGCCTGCCACAGTAAAAGTGGAGAATCCAGATCCGACGACCAAATCGTCCCCCCCCCTTCATGGTCGCTTATTTCCTTTAGATCAAATCCAACGGCTAAAACCCCATCAACCTTCCCCACCCTACGATCTCCCATCCAACGATCTCTATTGAATCTCTCTCCCTCCCCTATTACACTTTATATACCCCTCCCAAAACCCGGTCCAAAATCTCTCTCTTTCTCTCTCTCTCCTTGAATCAAGAAATCACTCTCTCTCTCTCTTAAAAGCTTCTGTTTTCCGATTTCTCTCCTTAACTCCTCCAGCTTGCGCCGCTCTAAACTGCGAACCTACGCCTCCATGTCGCCTGGGGGAAATATCACTACAACGGCCAACATAATTCGAATCTCTCGTTACCGGAGCAGTGCCCAGTAGTTGCACAACACTTGTTCTGGTCTTACTCTTTTTTGCGACGAACCGTTAAGAAACTGCCACGTCCTTCAAATGGAAGGAGTAGTTCAAGCGAAGCTAACGAGGACTCAATCTTCACTCCTCCGTTCATCCCCAACCGTCAGATCATCCATCCACAGCATGACGTCACTCTCCGAGGAAGACAAACCCACTCACCCCGACCCACCGGCCAAACACAAACCGAACCGGTCCGGTTCAACTCCCCGACGAACCGCGTCCGTTAAATTCACTCCGGTTCTAGCAATTCTTTCCTTAATTTTCCTTACAATACTAACATTCTCACTCTTCTTCTTTTTCTACTACTCTAGAAGAGATGAAATTCCCACATCGGAAAATCTGTTGCTCGCCTTAATTTTTGTCGCTGTAACGCTCTTTTTTGCCTCCAAGAACAAGACTTTCATAAATCAAAACGTCACCGTGTTAAAAAGACTGTGTCTTTGCAACAACGCAGGAAGAACCAAGTCTAAGCCAGTACAATGGTTCATAGGAGAGTCAAATCCAAATGTGGGGCGCAAAAGCAGTGTGAACGCAAAGGGAGAAATAATGGAAAGAGTGGAGTTTTACGACAACGGGGATGTGTATGAAGGAGAGTATTTCAAAGGGAAGAGTAATGGAAATGGGGTTTATAATTACTTTGTGAATGGGAGATATGAAGGGGAATGGGTGGATGGGAGATACGATGGGTATGGAATAGAGAGTTGGGCAAGAGGGAGTAGATATAGAGGGCAATATAGGCAGGGTTTGAGACATGGGTTTGGTGTTTATAAGTTTTATACGGGTGATTCTTATGCTGGGGAATGGTGTAATGGACAAAGTCATGGTTTTGGTGTTCAGTGTTGTTCCGATGGTAGCTCTTATGTTGGTGAGTTTAAGTGTGGGGTTAAACATGGCCTTGGTGTTTACTATTTCAGGTCAGTTCTTCCGTTTTTTTTCCTTTTTGGTGTTTCCATTGTGATTGTTTAGCTATGATTTGTGAGTTTGTTGGATTTGGAATTGTTGGTTGAGATGGGAACTGTCTTGGGTTTGTAGAGGGTTTTTTTGTGGAGTTTTATTTGACTTTCTGTTGTGTTGAAATATTTGCGGAAGTGCCTGATTGTGATCAGTAAATTATGGTGAAACAGTGGAATTTAATTGGAATGATACCGTATGATTAATGGAAGTAGTTATATCGTGTCTGCGAAACGATGCCTAATTTGGTAGTTATTGTTGATTAGTTGTTTCATCCTCGGATCTCAAACTGCTTATAAGGTTTGTCTTTATGATGTTTAAAGATGACTGTAAAGTTCGCATATTTGAATTGTATCTGTTTGGTTTGTTGCAGAAATGGAGATAGATATGCTGGAGAGTATTTTGGGGACAAAGTCCATGGTTTTGGTGTCTATCACTTTGCCAATGGCCACTGCTATGAAGGGTCATGGCATGAAGGCAAGAAACAGGGTTATGGTATGTATAAATTTCGAAATGGTGACCTGCGATGCGGTGAGTGGGATGGTGGTAACCTTCGAGTTCCGTTGCCTCAACATTCTGAACCAGTCCTCCGGGCAGTTCAGGTATTCAATTTATCATCTCAAAGTATAATGTTAGTTTTCGAACATATCCAAAGATAGTAATATTATTCTTGTTTGCAGTCGGCTAGACGAAGGGCAGATGACGCCATTCACCTGCGCCGGGTTGATGAACAAGTGAACAAGGCAGTTCAAGCTGCAAACAGGGCAGCCACTGCTGCCAGAGTTGCGGCGGTGAAAGCTGTTCAAAACAGAGTAGATGAAGAATTTTGCGATTCAGATGTCTGAGTCAACCAGCTTTAATTAGTTGAAACTGTAAATTCACCAAATTTAAGAATTCCGAAAAGAGGTCATATGCACCTCGGTGAGCCAAAGCTTACCGGAGGTTGAGGGGGTGAGTCAATGGTGAGGTATCATACTGTAAGTTGTACATACAGCTTGTAAATGGATGGAAGTTAAAATTTCAAGAGGCATGCATATACCCTCTTTCTTTAGGTGTTTTTTTGGGGGTTAGATCATTTTGATTGTGTTTGTTAGTCTGTTTCGTTACAACAGCATAGCATTATAATAGGTACGATCAATATAAGTGTAGCAAGCAGGCTAGCATTGGGTTCATGCCAAGTATGATTGCAATGAAAACTTGTATTAAAAGCTTTTCATCTTTCTTTACTCTTATAAAGTTTGTTTTAAACTGACATGATTTGATCGAAATTATACGGGTTGAGTGTAACGTAAATGAGTTTGGATTGTAAACGAATTGATTTATTTATGATGATGCGGTCAAAATTTGGTTAAATATGTAAATTTCACATGACTTGAATACAATTCGTTCATTAAAAAATTATTAGTAATTTAAAAAAAAATATTAAAGATATACAAAAAATTAAATGAGACTATATTTAAAAAAATAAATTTAAATTTAAATTTTGAGAAAAAATAATATTTAAAGAATAATTACTTGAATATAACTTTTTAATTATGTTATACAATTTTACTATTTATTTTTTAATTTACATTTTTCTAAAAAGAAATTTTCATGTATTATAAAAAAAACAACCACTATTATTTATTAACTACTTGTATTAACTTTTACAATTTATAAATTGAGCTATATTAATTTCCTAAAATTTTATAAATTCACTAATAAATCAGAGAGCAGCCTAAGTGATTTTTCTTTATTTAGTTAATTGCAGATTAGGGTGGATAATTGCAGGCAGGCAGCTCACTTGTTTTCCTCTACAAAAGCTACTTACAGCTATGCCTATGCCAACACAATTGAGGCAACCAAACTGCCTCGTTTGACCACCCCAAAACATAGCCTCATTGCTACACATTTGTTTACAAAAATATGGTCTGCTGTGGCTTATTCAAATATACATTTGATTGTATAATAAACACGAAAGTTTCAGAAATTGATGCAGTCTTAGAGCTCATTTATATCGACAATGTCAGCAAAATATGAAGGAGGGGAGGGTAGACACACATATAAATTTCTTTCGCCTCCCACAGTACGTATTTGGTACATAAACCACAGGTTGTTGCTATTCATTTACCCTTCTCCTCCATTTTCTTCACCATTTATTCCAAAACCCATCTCCTACATCTTCAATATTACCAACATTGTGTACGTCAAAGATTCATGTCCCATAACTTATTGCCTATTTTTTATGTGCATCTCGAATTTTTTTTAACTTGAATAGCTCGAAAAGCTTTAGCAAGTGAGGCTAAGAAGAATACAAATGTTTTTTTGATTATGTATAGGTTAGAAGGCAAGGCATGTGGAAGCTCTCAATGTTGTAGGATAATGTTGGGATTGAAATTATTATGAAATGTAGAAAGGAGAACGTGAGAGATAGTGGAGGAGAGTGGGGTTTGGCTGTCTTGCCCCATAGAAAATGAAGCTTTTTTTTTTAAATCCATGACGCATCCACATTTTCTGTTCCCTTCTTCATTATAAAACCTTGCTTATAAAACTACTTTTCCTCCATTCATTTTTTAACTCATCTTCCAGTTTCTTTTCGTTTTCATTCATTTTTTTCTTCTTCTGTTTGGCGTTTCTCATCATTACTATATCTGATTCAAATTACCTTCTCTTTCCTTCTACATTTCACCTGCTCCCTCCTGAATATGAAAAGATACACTAATGGAATATATAGGCCGTATTTGGCCGACAATTTATGACCCGATAATATAATTAATGAATACATAATTAGACATGATACGAATAATAATTCATATAAAAAATCATTGATGTAATCATGATTCGACGCAAACTGTAAATGATATTCTTAATTGACTTAGTTTGATGGGTTTGTTTTGTGAAGATCTTATGATTGATTCAAAGGAGTGTATCCATCTATTAGTGTATTGTTCTATTCCAATTATCGGTAACAAATGTATCCACAAGTGTCTTTAAATATTGTTTTAAACAAATATTAGCGATAAGGAAATCAATTTTGGCTTAGTTAAAAAGGTTGATTTAAAATTCAGAAACTTTATTTTCGATTCTAATGTGGAGTTCAATTAAATTGCATTTTGAAATCAATTTTGAATTTTACGTATGAATTGTTGTACAATATCGAGTCTCTATTTGTGTACTCATTGACAGAATCATATGTAACTTACAGTTTGTTGACGTTTTCTTTCCGATCATCAATGACAAATCTTAATGAGATATATGTATAAGTAAGATGAATTTTTGTAATTAGTTTATATTAATAAATTTTGGAGTAAGATGGGTCTGCTATAAATTAATATTCCTGTGACCAATTAAAAAAAATGGAAGAGATTTGTATCCAAACTTGCTGCATAATAACTATGAACTATATATAAATGTGAGAAAGAAGGGAATAATGAAAATTATTGTTGCTTTATATGCAATAATGCAATGTATTGGTAGTTGTAGCATGTCAAACCATTAGTGGTAAAGTTCAATTTTGATTGCTATTAATATAATCGTTAAGCTACATTAATATATGTAATGGACTTTATAATTTATGTACTTCATCTTTATAGGGTTCAAATTCTCTACACAATGAATACAATATTTTTAGGGTTTCGTTTCAGTCATATGGACTCTCTGATCTGGTCAAACTTCTTGAAAGATTCTCCCTTATAATTCTTATTTTTTTGTTACATAATAAGAGAGAGGGTTTTCCCTCCCTTAAAACAAATTATAAGAAACCATTAGTGATGGAAAAGGCTGCAATTGAGACGAAGACCACTGCACTAGTAATATTTATAAACTCCTAAATCTAAACCAAGACAAAAGAGGTGTAAAACATTTTGGAATTGTTAGTTTTAAGATTCATAAAATTGGAATTGTATCGTGAACTAGTCGGTTTCAACGATTAGATTCATAAAATTGACAGTTCACTGTTTACTATTCCTAAAAAAGTCATGTAACTATATTTTTCGGCCATGTGACAAGCATAAATGAAGTCGTCTAAACCACAAAAGTGCATGAAATGTGCTTGCCAAATTACTATAGAAAGTCATGTAACTCCCTCAAATGCAAAAACTATACTTTGATCTCACCTTGTATTTGTTAGGTTTTCACCAAACTAACCGATTGATAACATTATAGGTCGAGTTCTTCCACATTGCAATTCAAAAAAAAATTACAGTTAGATAAAAATCTTGCACTTACTTTGTGTGGTAAAAAAGTACATGTTTCAAAATTTCTCTCTTGTTGAGACGATTTGTGTTCCCTATTATATATGAATCATGAAACCAATTACAACTACATTTTTACATTTCCAAGCCATATGAAGATGCATCCAAAGCAAAGCAGTTATTATATATATATTTTTTGGGGTTAGGATTTTATATATAATTTTATAAAAGAGTCGAACATGAATTTGTTTTGGTAATCATGAAAGATACTTCTAAGCAAATACTATACTCTGGAAACATGAGAGAACTCCAAGGTTTACCCAATGGAACTACACAAATTTAGCGGGTTTGAGATTTCAGTTGAAAATTGAGTTATTTGTATTTTCATACATTTTGAGAGATATTTTCATAATCCAGATTTGTTTGAATAATAAAAGTTATAATTAGTTGTGAATCATGACCCTGCAAATCACAATGAGGCACATAATGGCAGCAACATGAGGAGTGATGAGAAAGAGAGAGTGGATCCCTTTTGTGTCCATAACATGATTTAATGATATAGCAAAGCTACTATTTCAGAAAATAACAATGCAACTTAACTGAGACAATCAGCTTTGCTTGCAATTTAAACAAGCAATGCCTCTTTTCTTATACCAAATCAATTATGAATTGTGAACAGCTGCTTACTACTGGTCCCTCCGCATACACTGCTCCCATTCTTATCGATTATTTTCGTGTAATGACATATTACTGTTCATGTCACCTTAATTTATATTAGTTTTATCAACTACCATATATTGTGATTTCTAGGGCAAATCTGTTTTAGCATTACTGTTTTAGTATATTATTGAGGTTACTATTCCATTTCTTACATTCAATGGAGTTGGTTTACTATATTATTGTTAAGGATTCGAATAGCTATAGACTTTTAGCCTTATTTTGCATCACAAATTTTAACTCTAATTATGTATAATCTTGATTTCGTTTTGTGAGAGCGAAAGATATGGTTTTGTCCGTTTAAAATTATAATATTTATTTTAAATGGTGATTGTTGACGTAGATTTATGTTCCGTTTGTTTGATGAAAAATGATTTTTTTCGGAAATATTTTTTATGTTTTTGAATTTTATTTTCCAGAATTATGTTATATGGTATTTCATACTTAAATATTCAAAAAATATAAAGAAAAAAATAATTCTATATTTTAAATAAGAAAATATTTTTTAAAAAATATATTAAAAATAATTATTGTTTTCTTGTTTATTTTTAAGCTATAATTTTATTAACTTATTTTCTATTGATACAAAATGTTAAAAAACCAAAAAATCATTTTCCTCGAAAATAAATTCTGTCAAACAAAAAAAGAGACTAACTGAATTAGTTAGTTTTTAGATGAAACACACTTGAATTTTATGAAAAAACACCCCTCTGTTTGTTACACATTCATAACCAATAACCATAATTGATGGACCATTCATTTCATGGTAATGAAGGCACATTTATATAAATTTTTATTCAATTATCTGATTTTCTGGAAACAAAAAATAAGTGTGGCATTGAAGTAACACAGCTTATTAGGAAATTGTACAGTTAAAATTCTGGAAATTATTGGCTACTTAATCATAGTGATTTGAAAGTAGAGATAGGAATTCACAGAAGGAATTTCTACAAGGAGGTGATGCAGAAGTGCAGCTATATTCATTTGCATCGTTCCATTCTCTTAACAAGGAAACTTCCTTACACACAATTAATAGTTTGGGACCATTTGTTTGATTTCCTAAATCAGTTCAACTATTAATACCACACTGTAATTAATAGCCGTTGAAGTATCACATTGTCAAAATAATTAAGAGGGCTATTAATTAATGAGTGATTAATTGTCAAAATTGGTAAACGAAATTAGAAAGAGCGATATGAGTAGAGTTGTTCGTTCTGAAATGATAATACGATTAATGGATGCATGTTTTTAATACGAAACAAATAATACGATTTCAATTTTCGTAATATTTACGTCCGAATAATGACATTAAATAAAAAACAGAACGATAAAAAATTTCCATTTCTTTAATTCAAAAGTTGAAATATGAAGGGGGGGGTGTTCATCAAAGTGCCTGAGTTTGACCTTCAAATGGCAACACTTACTTTCCTCGTAGGTAGATGGCGAGTGTGGTTGAGCATTTATGTTTTGCAACAAAAAGGAAAGGATTCAAGAAAGTCCAAAATGAAGACATTTTTGGTCGGTTTTCTGAATAGTTTAAAGCAAGGAAGGTTGTAGCATCAAAGTCCCTCTCCATTAAAGAGGAAATGTAGAAATAATAGGACTGGTTCAGTCACCTAATTCATCTTCCTTGTTGACTACTTGAATTGGTTTATGAGCTCATCAGCTATGACCATTTCTCTCCTTTTCAAATCCCCCCAAATTACTTTCTAAAGCTTCGGTTTTACGTCATAGAAATCCTCCTTTTGACTTTGTGCGTGTTGCCCCATTCAAATTCAAGATGGATTAGTTCTTCCAACTCATCAAATACCACAAAATACTAAGTGTG
>CANYCX012242614.1:0-11571 GCA_948193385.1 Breynia disticha f. nivosa | reverse complement strand
ACTTATAAAATAACAATCTATCAATCAATAAAAAATATAATATTGTATTTAACTTATAAAATAACAATCACATATTATAATTATTTTATGCAATTGACAATTCTAATGAAAAAATAACAGAAAAGATATAAAATAACTGGTTAACTATAGAAAAAATCATAATAATTCTGCTGGAAATGTTTTGTTTATTCCTTTATCTTCTCCGCTCTTCGTTTTAGATCGTGTTCTTTATCCTTTGCCTTGAGGAAATTAAATTATTCCCACTAAAAAAGGGGTAAAATATGGTGGTCAATGGTGGTGAATCGTATGATTGAATAAGGAACAGTGGATGGAGGCTTTATGGTGGTGGCGTGAATGTGGTGTGGTGAAGGGTTAATGATGATTGGTGTGGAAAAGGTGGTTATGCTGACGGGGGGCTTGTGTGGATGAATGAATGTGTTGGCGTCTAAGGTGAAAGAATTTTGTTATGGTCAAAATTGTGGTTTGGAGGTGTTACTCTTTTTACATATCACATAAATATTTGTACAAAATAAATTTATATAAACTAAACACAATTTTTCAGAAAAATTCTATGTGATTAGAAATATTTATCAAATAATTAAAATAAAAATTAAATTTAATACTGATTTTCATTTATATTTATAAATTAAAATTACCAATATAGAAAACATTAAAATAAATTGGGTGTATTTATCAAAAATATAAAAGTGATAAATTTGGTACAAAGAATGGATTGATTGATTTTGAAAAATAATAATAAATTAAAATTTCTCTCTATTATTTTTAAATAAATAGGTATAATTTGCAGTAAATTTATATAAGCTGTGACGTGGAGTGTAAACAATCTACAATCATACACCTCTCTAACTGATTTATGATCATGCCACATCAGCATTCTATAAACTTTTTATTTATTAAACTCTTCCTTCACACTCATAAACATCTTATTAAACTTTATTGTGAGATCTATTATAATTTATTTAACAATAAAAAATACTATATACACTTAAAATTCATTTAAGTGAATTCCACATTTTTTTATGAGCACACATCAACCATTTCATATACATGAAATAGTTGATGAGACCAACTCTCCCTTAATAAGTGAGTTGGCCAAAAAAAAGTATTTATGTAGGGGGCTAGACCTGACAATTCGGATTGACAATTCGGATTGACAGGTCAAATTCATGTCGGGTCAACGTAATCTGTTAATACGATTAACTCAAACTCAAACCCAATCCATTTAATAAACTGGTCAAAAAGTAAAACTCAAACCTAAAACATTTAATGAATGGGTTGGTGGGTTGACCCATTTAACTGACACAATTAGATAAAACTGACAATTTCTGACTTGAAAGCACGATTAAAGAGTGCACGATTAGACACGACAAATGATGCAAATTCAATTTTTTAATGTTGTCATAAATAATGATATTTGATAGAAAAATTCACTAACACGATTAACTGATTTAATTAACACTAATTATTCTATTTATTTATATGGGTTAACATGTTAAAATAAGTTAAAAATTAACCTATTTAACATCTATTTCATAAACTTTAAATGTAAATATATGTTTAGATCTTTTTTTTAAACAGATGGTCTCATATATGTTTTTTCATATTTTTTATATTAAATTTTTGTATATATTTAAATATTTTATTTTAAAAAGTTATTAATAAATTTTAACTGTTGTAATTGGATCGTGTTGGGTTGACCTATTTAACTAAATTTTTAACGGGTAATAAACGAGTCAACTCATTTATGACCCAAACTCATCTATACTAACTCAAACTCGCTTAACTTTTTATCGGATCGTGTCAAATTGATGAATCGAATCAATTTTTACCTAATTTTATAAGGGGTATAAACTCCATTGTAGATGCCCATAAAAATTTTGGGAAGTTGTCCATATTTGACAACTTAAATGAGGCTCCTCATGAATTGGTATAAGCCTATGGAGGCACTTGAAGAAAGGTCTAAGCAATGTCAAACTGAAACTTTGGAGAGCAGAAAAGGCGGCTCTCATTACACATTAGGAAGTCATGTCATATAGTATACACCACAATTTCATGTTTCTATTTGATATTTTATTATATAGATATAATTCTCTTTTAAGATATATTTATAATAAATATATTAATATTTTTATTATTCTGCATGAAATAATTTTTTTAAGAATATAATAAAATTAATATATAATCTAATTAATTTTAATTATTATAACTATTATTTTAAAAAAAAACTGTAAAATTTTGAGTGTGCAATTGTTGGAGAAGTAAATTTAAAGAAATAATGGATTTGAGAAGGCAGCCGGATTTGGTCTTCATCTGAAAAGGAGAACTACCAAATTCAATTTGCAATTGCCATCCTATATAAAAAAGGGCTGATTATAAATATAATCAAGTTATCTCTTTTAATTACAAATTAAAAGCAAATTGAAACTGATCTCCTTGTTAAACTTTTTTTTCCTCCCGTAAGGTTGACCTCTTGGAAGTGTAGAACAATGATATTTTTTTATGGTTACAGTAATATATTTGTTGATTTTCTTTTCCTAATTGCACTCAATATTTATATATTTTTTTCCTTCAATTAATCGCGTCCCCTTTATCATGCGAGTTTAAACTATTTTTTAAGCATTAATTTTTTATTTTTATTCATCTTTTTTATATAATTTTTCACACGAATTAATTAAATGATGAATTTTAAGCTACATGAAATCAACTATTAGTTTAAAAATAGAATATTTAAAGTACACTTTTTATTTATATTTTTTAAGTTTATAAATAAGATTTAATATATAATTATTAATTTTTTATTTAATATATATAATTAACTTCTCGTAAATAAAAAATACTAATGGTTAGTTAATTTTTACAAAATTTAAAATAAATAAAAACATAGTATATCAAATTAAAATTATTTTATAATAAGTTTAAATTGATAAAATATTTTTTACTTTTATTTATTAATTTACAAATATATCTCACTAGTAGGATATACAAAGTTGATATAATATCTACATAAAGTTAATATTCAATTTAAAATAATAAAAAAATTAATAAAAAATTAATCTTTACAAATCTATAAATAACATAAAAATCTACATATATCAAGTTAAAAGTTTATATTAATCTGAAATACATAAAATATAGATAAAATTCGTGTTTAAAATTGTTTATACATACATAAAGTTTCCGTAAGTTTATATAAAGTTTATATTACATTTAAAATAACAAAAATTGTTGATGAAACTGTCATCTATATTTGCCGGAAACATTACAGTCATTGGAAAAGGTCCATCACTTAAAAGTACATCCCTTGCGTTTTATCGATATCTATACAATCAAGGGTAATGATGGAATACAGAAATACAATCAGCAAATGCAGTCTACCCCCTCAAGTTGAACAAGGGAGGAGGTTCAACTTGTCCACAATGAATAGAAAGAGAGGTGTGCTCAGAGACTTAGTGAAAATGTCAGCCAACTGAGCACGTAAAGCACAATGTTGAGGAGCAATGAACCGGCCTTGTCGTGTTCACGAACGAGATGACAATCAGTCTCAATGTGTTTCGTATGCTCATGAAACACTGGGTTGGCGAGAATGTAGAGAGCAACCTTGTTGTCACACCAACAAGTGACTGGCAGAACAACATGTGAACGCAAATTTGTAAGGATGTAAGAAACCCACAATGCTTCGCAAACGGCAATAGTCATGCTACGATACTCAGCCTCAGCAGAGGAATGAGCAACAGTAACTTCTTCTGGCTTTTCCAGGACACCAGAGTATCACTAAGAAAAACACAATACCCAGAAATGGACTTGCGAGTGTCACTGCATTTGGTCCAATCAACATCACAATATACTGTCACATTAGAACCAGATTTGGCTGAGTAAAAACAACCCATGATGGATAATGCCTTTCAGATAATGAAGAACATGAAGGGCACCAGACCAGTGCTGAACGCATGGAAGCTGCACAAACTGCGAGAGATGATTAACAATATAACTGATATCAGGACGCAAAAAATTCAAATACAACAAGGATTATCAGTTTTTCTCAGAATTCTTTTTTGGGTTCGATCCCTGGATTCAATATGTTGGGCTATTTGAAGGCAATGTACTTGTCAAGAAACTAGATTTCGAGTCAAATACCGACAGATTCTTCGCGAAGAAAGGAGGATTGAAGAAAGTTTGGCTTTCGAAAACAAATTTACTGGGGAGATTCCGTCATCATTGTCTCATTTGTCTAATCTTCTTTGAGTTAAGCCTCCAAAATAAGCAATTATTGGTGTCGTTTAATCCATAAACCAAACATTGAAGTCATTCAATGTGTTAAATAACCTAACCTCTGGTTATTCAACAGGAATGTTCAATCCCACCTGGTTTAGCAAGATTCAGTTCAAGTTCATTTGAGCGAAATCCTAATCTCTGTGCCACCTTAGAGTGTAAGAAAAATGTTGTGGCAGGGCCAGCACCAAGTATTCTTGAAGCTGGTATAAATACAGCAAGTTCATTTGAGTTATGACTACGTTTCTATAGGCAGCTTGCTGTATTTATTGCATGGTATGAACTATTTTTCCTTCAATGTTGTAAAGTTCTAAACAATTTTTGCTGTATTTTTTTTGCAGGTCAAATTGAATTTTTCCAATATCGTGAGCTTCTATTCAATATGCTCTTTAATCCTGTTGAGAGGCTTATCCTGAAGCTGACAACCTTTGGCTTTTTTAGGTGATCGCGGACCATCACGTTCTGAGCTCAATTATCCTGATTTACTCCATTAGTACCTCCTGAAACTCAATCACAAGCTCTCTTTGCCTACGAAGTCCCAGAAGCATCTCAATTTATGTGATGTATACTGTCTGGGAATTGTCATTCTTGAAACTCTTACAGGAAAAAATCCAACTCAATGGCTCAACAATGGTAATGGCCGGATTGATATACTCCACTGGGTGAAATCTGCATTGCCTTATGAAGAGAAACTGAACTGCTTGATCCTGAAATTTCAAGCTCCTCACAATTAACCTTCCAAATGAAGAAACTCTTCTAAATACAATGATCATTTTTATTTCCCATTATTCTAAGTATGACACAGCTAACAATCTTTTCCAGAAAAGAAAGCTTGCTGGAAGTCAAGTTTTCGAGCTGTGATTTCAATATACATTAGTAAAACCGGCAGAAGTGCATTGTTGAGAATTGCTTTTGATGAAATGGGGAAAGAAATACAAAGAATTTGTGCGATATGTATAGCTCATGAAGTGTCATTATTATTCACTTGAGTTTCTCAAAAGCATGCCTTTTATCAATTCTGCAAGTTAAAGATAGCAATTATCAATTTTCAGATCTGCTTGAATGTGGTGTACATGCTTGTAGAGATTCTATTTCACTGCCAAAATAAGTTTCTGCAAATGTAAAACATGTCCAGAAACAGAAACAGAATTTTAGGGATTGAATTGGTTCAGAGGGAAAAGGTTCATATTTGGTTAACCCAGAAAGCCGAAGTTGATGCAATAAAGGGTGCGGCTCAAGAATAGTATTGGAAATCCAACTCCAAATCTCCAACTCAATGACAGATTAAAAAACACATGTTAGAGTCAACCCTTCTGTACTTGATGATGGCGATGATGATAGCTCAACTACAGCTGGAAATGTGACAAACCTCTTTAAAAAATATCTCAGAATTTAACCTGGCACACAACATTAACCCACCATTTCCTGAGAATTCCCATGTTAAATGTGTTTTTTAATCCACCAAGTCACATAAACACCGAACCAAGACAGTCGTTTTCAAGCCTGATGAAACGATGCTGTCAGAATTTCTTGGATAACCAAACTGCACAGTAAAAATAATCAAGAGTTTAAAACAGCTATTGCATTGGTAGACACCATAAAGGGCATTTGACAGCTGAGTAGTGTGATCTGTGATGAATGAAGTGCCATATAATGGTTATGTTGTAAGATTATTGAAATAAATTATTGTGGGGATCTTGATGAAGAAGCATGCACACTCGTGCATCTCTATTATAATATTAATAATTAACCTTCTCTTCTGGATTGTTATGGTTATTTAATTTCAACAAGATTCCTAGAAAAATGCAGAATCAGAAACCAGAGAGGAAGTGAAAAGATTGTAGGATTTAAGTTTTAGTGATGAAAGGAAGAGAAATTACCAGAAAGTGATTATCGGAAAAAATGGAGGACCAAATTAGATAATGTGAGAAATCATAATATGAGAGATGAAGAGTCATCCACTCCCACCTACTTCGCGGCAGCTTCACCGCTCTATCCTTCCACCACCGCCATCCTCCCTCCACTCTCTCTCTCCCCCTATATTCTCTCCTTTTAATCATACAAAATCTCTTTCATATGTTTGGACAAAAAGAACTGCGAGCCAAAATAGATAAAAGCTTTCTTTTTTATCATTTTTAGTCAACTCACTCTCTGCTTCCACCACTTCACTTCTGACGCTTGTAATAACCTCACCTGACCAAATCAACAAAACTGCCCTTGAAGTTCTTTTCATTTACCATGGAGCCACCGGAAAGCGCAACGACGTCTTTTGAAGAAGCGGAGAAAATAATACTGCGGTGGGATACCTCAGCATCTGAAGAAGCAAGAGAGAGGATGATATTCGAAGGCGATCGCCAGGAAGTCGACCGTTACTTACAAGCTGTAGAAGAAATCCAACGGTCCTTATCAATCTCCAGTCCATCCGATCAGGATAAAGTCAACTGTACCGTCCAGATCGCCATGGCAAGACTCGAGGACGAGTTCCGTAATCTCCTTCTTAACCACACTTCTCCTCTCGAGCTCGAATCACTCGCCTCCGATCACTCCTCCGCCGTCTCCACTCCCACCTCCGCCTCACACGGAAGAGATTTCGACTCTTCCATCGAAAATTCCGATTTTGACCTTGCGGATCCCATTCAACGAAAGGATAGTTCGAGTTCCGTTAGTTATCGGTCGACTAGTTCAATCCGTGAGATTGATCTGATTCCGAACGACGCCGTTTTGGACCTTCGCGCTATCGCGCAGCGGATGGTTGCGGCGGGGTATTTACGCGAGTGTATTCAGGTAATGAAGATGGACAAATTGAGGATTTTTTTTGATGAATTAGTGTAACTTAAGGATTGTCTAATCAGTGGTTTATTGGTGTTTGTTGGTAATGTTGTGTTTGGACAGGTGTACGGGAGTGTACGGAAGAGTTCGGTGGATATGGGCTTTAAAAGACTCGGAATTGAAAAATTGAGCATTGGGGATATTCAGCGGTTGGAGTGGGAGGCATTGGAGGCCAAGATCAGGCGCTGGATTCGCGCTGCCAAGATCTGCATACGTGTGCTGTTTGCTAGTGAGAAAAAATTGTGTGAAATGATCTTTTATAATATTGGTGTTGCTATTGATGATACTTGTTTTATGGAAACTGTTAAGGGTCCTGCAATTCAGTTGTTTAATTTCGCTGAAGCTATTAGTATTAGTAGAAGGTCGCCTGAGAAGTTGTTTAAGATTCTTGATTTACACGATGCATTGATGGACTTGTTGCCGGATATTGAGGTTGTGTTTGAGTCTAAATCTGCGGATTCAATTAGGGTCCAGGCCGCAGAGATTTTGTCCCGGTTGGCGGAGGCTGCAAGAGGGATTTTGTCCGAGTTTGAGAACGCAATCTTGAGGGAGCCTTCAAGGGTCCCTGTTCCTGGTGGGACAATTCATCCGTTGACGAGATATGTGATGAACTATATTAACTTGATTTCAGATTATAAACAGACTTTGACTGAACTTATTATGTCGAAGCCTTCAACGGGTTCAAGATATTCTGCGGATTCTACAACTCCTGATATGGAGTTCACGGAGCTTGAGGGCAAGACTCCCTTGGCTTTGCACTTGATTTGGATTATTGTGATTTTGCAATTTAATTTGGAGGGCAAGTCCAAGCATTATAAGGATACATCATTGGCGCATTTGTTTATGATGAATAATGTGCATTATATTGTGCAGAAGGTTAAAGGGTCACCGGAGTTGAGGGAAATGATTGGTGATGACTATTTGAGGAAGTTGACAGGGAAGATTCGGCAAGCTGCTACTAGTTACCAACGAGCAACTTGGGTGAGTGTGTTGTACTGTTTAAGAGACGAGGGTTTACATGTAAGTGGGGGCTTTTCATCCGGCGTATCAAGGAGTGCTTTGAGAGACAGGTTCAAGTCTTTCAACACCATGTTTGAGGAGGTTCATAGAACTCAAGCAACATGGTTGGTACCCGATACTCAACTTAGGGAGGAGCTTCGGATTTCAATATCAGAGAAGCTGATTCCTGCTTATAGATCATTTCTCGGGCGGTTCAGGAGTCATATAGAGAGTGGAAGGCACCCCGAGAATTACATCAAGTATTCAGTTGAGGATTTGGAGGGAGCTGTGTTGGATTTCTTTGAGGGTTGCCCTGTATCTCAGCACCTGAGGAGGAGATCTCAGTGAAGCAGTTTGAATGAGTTTTTGCCAACATAGAAACTAGGACACATTCTTTAAATTTTTTGTGAAGTATCTGGGTAATGTGATGCTGGCTGAAAAGGAGCAGCGCTGCAGTATCCAGTTCCTTTTAAGTATCACCTGTTGATATTCTCTGGATTTAGAGGAACAGATCATGTTCGGCAAAGATCGAATGTTAATCTCTCCAGAATAGCCAGGTCGCTCAACCTGAATGCATCCGCACTGTAAGCATGTTGTATTGTTTGTTTATTACCGTCTCTAGATTTTGGTCCATTTGTTCATATGAGAACAATTGTATGTGTGCTTTACTTATTATTTTATGATATGAAAAGTCAGTTTTCTTAGCCACTTTTTTTTTCCTGGCCACCATTTGTGGCCGAATTTTATTGTATATGGAATTGGAAAATGGAATATGGTAACTTTTATATTTGTTGATTGATGAAACTTGAGATGACTTGAATATTATTTTGGTTGGTTGATTAGTAAGATCACTTTTATTTCTAACTCGTGCTGTAGAATGTTTGAGATGAAACGAATGAAATCCAGGCTCGATGAAGGCAGTTTTGTAAAGTTACTATAAAGTAGTTGCATTAAATACAGATATTTTAGGAGGTGAATAGTCAACTATGGCTGCTGAGAGGGCTTCTTACTATTCTCTTCTTTTGTTTGATTGCATGTTGATTTAGAGGGAAGGGGTAGAATTAGATTAATGGAATCTTGGTTTAATGTTCAAAGAAGTATAGATGATTTTGTGTTGAGTTGAAACTGAAGCTTAGGAGGTTCAGTTTCCAGCACAACTCTTTTATTTGGTGGCCACATGATCCAGCCAGCATAGCTTCATGCTGTTAGTTTCAAAATTCATGACTGCGGAGACTTTTACTATTGGTTTTCTCAAAAGACTTATTGAGACAGTACATCGTAACCATTCGATGTTCTTTCGTTGACCGTAAATTTGTCATTTTCAAAAATAAAGAGTTATAAAATTATTAATGAGAGTTTGACCTTTCGATTTCTCATTTACTTGTAAAAAATACATGTCCTTGATTTCTTTAATTTGGGAATTTTTAATGTAAGGATACTAAAATAGGGACTAACTCTGTCATTACTTTTAGATTATTTTGATATAGTGAAAGAAAATTTGACTCTTTAATTTTTTTAATTTTCATAAAATAAAAAGGGACTTTATTAAAAATGCTCTCGTAGTATAATTTGTTTAAGGTTGATTGAAATAATTATGGTAATAATTGATTCTAAACACAAACGTCGTTAACTTCTTTTTCTTACAAGGATTAATTCTATTTACCGTCTATCTTATCATCAACTATTTGAAGAAACCTAAAAAAACATTTAAATAATTTAAAAAATATTTTTTACCATAATTTTAAATATTTTACAGTTTATATCAATTTTTTATGATATTTTACCAAATATTCACTGAATTATTCCAACAATAATTTTAAAAATACATTTTTTAACAGTAAGAACATCGGCAGTGCAGGGTTAATACCCCTCACATCAGTCACTTGATGATGACTCATCAGGAGAGAGAGCTTTTGTTCATCAACCGTTTAGTGCTCATTAAATGATTAATATGTGGGCTCTACTAATTTTGTAGAGTCCACTTAAATAAGTTGTTAGTAAAAAATTGTATATTAAATAATGAATGATGTATAATGAGTTTCACGATAAAGTTTAATGAAAAGTTTATGAGTGTGGAAGAAAAGTTTAATAAATAAAAAATTTATAAAATACTGACGTGACATGATCATCAACGTTTTTGAAGTAGTTTATGAATGCAAATGCTCTAACAACAATATACAACAATAATTTCAAACAGGCTCTAAACAAAGAAAAGTAACGACTTTCTTAAATTATACTCTATAACATTATTTATTACACAATTATTCACCTTCACAAAACTATTAGTTGATTTGATGTCACAATTAAATTAAAATGAATGTAACTCAGATTACTATATTTAAATTTTTTTAATTTATATAATTAAATAACAAACAAGGCTTTGCAGTCATTTATTATTAACTGTAAAATAAGAAAAATAACTATACAATCAACAATAATTCGTATCATATTATATTTTAATTGTATAATCACAAATTATATTAGTGTCCAAAATTAATAATTTTATTTGTTAGTAATACTGCCTTATAAATTTGAATGAATTAAAATAACATCATCAAAAAATAAATTTAGGTTTTGTTTTGGAAAGTTGGCAGCAGGTAAAAGTTTTTAACTAATTAAAATAATCAAATTGAAATAATTCACGTCCTTCACAATTATATGGCTACACGAATATCAAGGCTCATTGGAATTTATTTTTTTTTCAAAAAAATTCAAATTCCAAGCGCAACTAATAAATAAAACCAAAATTTACAATCTTCAATCAAATTTCAAACTGTTATTGCACACTAAAAAGATTCCAAATATTACAAAATTCAAAAGCAAAATTGGAAAAACAAAATTATAAATACTAGAGGTCATAGTTAGTGATTAGATTTAAAGCTTAATATTAAATAGTTACTTTTTTGATGATTTTAATTTTTCAAAATTTATCCTCAACTGAACTGGTCTACCATCCATTTATCTTAAAAAAATTTAAATATATATCATTAACTATTTTTTAAATTTTTTAAATCTATATATATATATATACTAATTTGGAAGCAAAAGTGCTCTCTCTCTCTCTCTCTCTCTCTATCTCTCTCTCTCCCTCCCTCTCTCTCTCTCTCCCTCTCTCTCCCTCCCTCTCTCTCTCTCTCGCTCGCTCTCTCTCTCGCTCGCTCGCTCTCTCGCTCTCGCTCTCTCTCTCTCTCTCTCTCCCTCGCTCTCTCTCTCTCGCTCCCTCTCTCCCCCTCTCTCTCCCTCTCTCTCTCTCTCCCTCTCTCTCTCTCCCTCTCTCTCTCCCTCTCTCTCTCTCCCTCTCTCTCTCTCTCCCTCTCTCTCCCACTCTCTCTCTCTCTCTTTCTCTCGCTCTCTCTCTCTCTCTCTCTCTCGCTCTCTCTCTCGCTATCTCTCTCGCTCTCTCTATATCTCACGAAAAGACTCGCTCTCGCTCGCGCGCTCTCGCTCGCCCTC
>CANYCX012241500.1:0-15137 GCA_948193385.1 Breynia disticha f. nivosa | reverse complement strand
ATTATAAACATCATTAATAATATAAATCAACATTTAGTAAGTGTAAGACAACTTACCTTAAGCAAACCAATCTCCCGCTCCCGAACGACACTACTAAAATCAATCACCACGTCGTTCAACTCCTCCTATACGAATTAATTGTACAAACAATGTTAATTAACTATAATTATGTTGATTTTAACTTAAAATCATTAATCTTTCTTTTAAACATCAATTTCTCATCTTATTAGTAAGCTTCCAATATAAAAAAAATCCTTACTAAAACTATCTAAAACTTGTTTTACATGTTCTAATCTTTGTTTAATGATCAAAACATGTTTAACAACATTAATTATATTCTTCCTTACCATCAAGACATCAAAACCCAATCTAATTATTAGAATTCTTAGCAAAAATCCCTACTAACCAAAACTAGGTTAAGATTTACTCTTGTAAATCTTTATTCATATGTTATATCAAGTTTAAGAACATCCTTTCATCACATTTCTAACCTTAATTCCAGTTTATAACACAAAATTCACCTAACCCTAACTCTTCCTCTTACCAAAACCTCATGAGAATTAAGTAAAATCACCAAATCAACATACCTTAATGAGTTTGAAGATGTTTCTAGCAAGAATTAATGTGTTTTACACCTCCTGGAACCATTTTCTAATGATTTTGAGGTCTTAGGTCGAAGTTGGGAGAATTTGGCACGGGTTTGAAATTGAACCGAAATGAAACAGAGTTGTTTTAAGTACAAACAGACCCGACACGGCTTGAGGCACAGCCCGTGCCTCAGGACGTGTTGACCATTTTCAAGCGGTTCCCGATTTATTTTTTATCCGAAATTTTCTGGGTTTGGACACGAGCACGAGGCAAGTTTTTGGCACGAGCACGAGGTCGTGTTTGAGCACGAGGTCAAGTTCTGGGCAAGCTTGAGCTCGTGCTGCAATGCTGTTTTGGTCAATTTTCTTCCGTTTTCATCCGATTTGACTCCGTTTAAGTCCGTTTTTCGTATATTTTCATACTAAACAATTCCAGGACGTTACATTCCCATTGACATGAGCCTTTATGTACAGTGGTTTGGTATGATTTACCTTTGACAGAAACTCAAAAGTCAATGGCTTGCTAACCTGTCTCATAGATTCTTTCTTTGGCAGTGGTTGGTCCTCAATTTCAACCTCCTAGGAAAGATCAAACATCATTTCCAAATCCTCACCAATTAAGTCCATCTGCACTTTAACCTCTATTTTATGAACCAAGTGACTCACATTGGTCATGGGCCTCCTTGCCTCACCCATCGACCCCTGTTCCTAGAACTCATTGGTAGGGTACCATTGTCCTTCCATCCTTTCTTCTATGGACAGAATTGGCTTCTCATCTGAACCTACTTCGTTTTTCTAAAATAGGACAGCAAAAACAAAGAAACCATCCCCACATAAAACACTCATAATTTCCCAACTTGAAAACTACTTACCCCGTGCTGGGTTTCCTTTCCTCCTTCACTGCTACTGTCTACTGACTCTACATCGCCAGTAGCCCTTCGATGAAACTTATTGTGATGTGTTTTGACAACGTTGCCAGCCAACACCTAATCCATGATGGCCTAGGTCTTAGTATGTTTCTCTATCAATGCTTCTTGGCGGATCAGAAACCTCTCCTTTTGTCTAGAAATCTGTTAGTCTAGTTGTTGACTTTACTCTGCCAATCGTAAGACTAGTTGCTTGTATTGTTCTCGTCTTTTTTGAGTTCGGGTTTTCTTCTCCATTGACCTCTGATCTCGCACCACTACCCATCTCTCTGCTTTCTTTGGCACTAGTGGTTTGAGAAAACGAGGCCTGTAACGAGATGTTTCTTCAGTAAAAGGTATCGTTCTTTGCCTTGGTACGTCTTCTTTCCTTACCCAAACCTTATGAATCCTGCCCACAAGCCTTGGGGAATTTTTCCTCTGCCTCCTTTGTCATCTCTCGTTGAGTTAATCCCTCAAGTCAAGGGCGCCCACATTTACAAAACCTACTCCTTTTGGAAAGGGATCATTGTCCACCAATATAGTCTATTCTAGAAATTTGATAATCCCCTTGTTGATGTGCTCTTGTATGATATTTTTAAATGTCCAATACGCGTTCGTGGCATGAGTCCACTTGTTGTGGAACTTACAGTTGTCTTTTCCCTTCTGTTCTTCCTTTGTCGGCAAGGTATGACCCTTTGACAAACTTAGAAAATGCTCCTACGATAGAAAGTAAAAAATATCTCCTATCTTAGCAACATCAAAGGTATATTGAAAATTCCTCTTGTCACCTCTTTTGACGTTAGAACCTGAGCTTTGCTTAACAAGCTTTGGGAAGGTAATATTCCCTTTGTTTACCACTGCTGCCACAGCTACTTCTACTCTAAGAATCTCTGGCACATCTACCAGGTGGACTTCCTAAAAATAAGTCCACATGGCTTGCTTTTTTCTGGTTGTGTCCTCCCGCAACAACTCCTCATACTCAGTGACTTTGGTCGTCATCTCATAAAAATCACCGAAGTTCATCCCCTGAAATTTCTTGCGCAACTCAAAGTTCAGCCCCCACTGCTCCATTCTCACAAACTCGATTTCTGGAGTGAGCAACCTGCACTTGTTCCTCATTGTTTTGAACCTGGCTATAAAATCATGTGTCCTTTCTCCAGGAGTCTGAGTTAGTCTAAATATATCTGTTATACTTACCTTTGGCTCGCTTCTAAAGAATTCAGCATGAAAGAGCTTTTGCATATTCGACCAACTGAAAGCGGAGTCTTTTGGCAGGGATACATACCAGGCAAAGGCTACCCCTGCGAGGGAGTTTGGAAATAGCCTCAGTAGTATATTCTGATAGTTAGGATATCTGGAAAAGCCCCCACATTGCATGGTGAACCTCGCAGCATGCTCCACTGTCGACTGGCCTCCGTCACCTGAAAACAAAGAAAAATCGGGGATTTTCATCCTTTTTGGGAAAGGTTCCCTGTCAATATATTCCGGATATGGTTTCCGAAACTCTGGCTTTGCAAGGGGTCGAAAACCTGGACCCAAAAAATCATGTACCACCTCACGAACCGCATTCGTATCCACCTGACCTGTGTTTTTGCCATACAAGGTCTGAGTAAGCAAAGGTGAGTTTTGTCCAAGGGGCAGTCAACTGACAGCAGGTTCAAAGTTCCCACTGCCTCCAAGAGTGATGTTCCTGCCACCGGAGGGAGCACCTTCTTCACACAACGCTGACTCTGGTGGTTGCAGGCAAAAGGTTTACCCACTGGCGGGGTTGGAGTCCTGGGCACATCCTCTCCCTTATGTGGGGGTTGGTAGACCGTGGTCACCTGTTTCCCTTTGTCAGCTTCCAAATCTCCTCGGACCTCCACACCAACAAAATCCTTGGGTGCCTTCTCCTGTTCCGTCTCAACGCGAACTACTGGCTGAGGAGAAACCATGGGCTTCGGCCTTTTCGAGGCCTGAACGCTCTCGACCATCTCCTCAGGGAGTTTCTGCACAGAAACTGCCCCTGACTAAGTCACCGCCTATATCAATTGAGCCATTGACTAAGCCAGGGCCTGAGTCATTTGGGCTATTGATTGATCTATTGATTGCGCCAATGAACTCATATCCTTCTGCATTGCCCGGACAGCTTGCAGCACGTCCTGGGTGTTCTAGCCCAAGGATGCCTCTGGCACGTGCGGAGCCATAGAGCTATCGACTTCCTCCATTCCCTTGACTTCAGCTTCTCGGTTTCTTATCACTACCATTTTTTACACGCGTCTCACCGAGCGTGCCAAATTGTTTGTCTCTTTTTAAAAGGGTGATAAACATCGTCCTTTCCTACAACGAAAACGCGAACGTAGTTAGAAAAATAAAATAAACGCGAGCATGCCAGGAATTTTAACGTTATTCCAAACCAAAAATAATCAAATATGCAAAATCTTAAACTTTAATTAAACGATTGCTAATGAGAAAATAGGACGATCTTCAAGGGTCCTTGACTCAATGAACTCAAATCGTCAAATCAAAAATAATAAATAACAAGAAACTAAAGATGACAGTAAAATGTAAAGAAAATATGAAAAGTAAAGTTTCATCAATAGCTGAAAAATTACTGTAAACTAAGAACAAGGTTGTTGTTTGATAATGAGTGATTGATTGTTGGATCAAAATAAAACCGAAATAAAATAGTAAAATGCAAGAAAATATATAAAAACAAAGGTTGTCAATGAAAAAATAAAAGCTGTCAATGGAAAAAAACAACATAAAACAAAAGAAGCTGCTATCAGTTGATCTTGGTGTTGAATCCTCCTTCTACCATTCAATTCTTGTATTTATAAAGTCTCTGGCAAGAATACCTTTCAGGGAAAATACTTTCCTTTGGTAGAAAATCATTTCCCTTTAACAGATATCAAATATTCTCTTAATTGATTCTATTTTCCTTGCAAGCAAATCAAATATTTTTTAAATAATTGATTTATTTCCTTTCTTGTCAAATTAATTCCATGATATTTTCTGTCAATTTATTCGTAATAAAATCGGACTTGTTCGATTAATTCGGTCAGCAGACCGGAATTATTTTTTGAAAATAAAAAATGTCCACATTTAACCGTGTGGTGTATCTAATATTAGCATGACAAATTTAAATGTACCATCTGAAATGATATAATGCGAAAGAACTCATGTACATCACATAGATTCCATTATTTTCTCCTTTCATCACTGTCCTTTTCTTCCCCTGAAGTCTGAATATTCTCTCATTTCCTCCCTCACTCATTGGTACATCACATTTAAGTTATCAAAAAAGAAAAAAAAATGATATTACATGCCCACCTTTTTCTTTTCAAAAAAAACCAGCTGATTGGTTCGATATAAGCTCATTTTCACTTTCATGTGTTTTCTGTTATCGCAAGAAAAAGAGCATTATATCTTAAATACAAAATGCACTTCTCAAATAGGCATGAAAACGAGGGCGAAATTAAACAACAAAATGATTCTATATCGCTACAAGTCTAACCTAGCAGAAGGGAAGATAGTATTTCCCCCATAGTTTTCTCCGGAACATCACCTTCATTGTCTGCCTCCATTCCAGACTCCAGCACTGCAGCGTCCAAATACAACTTGCGTTTCGCAATCTCGTAAACATTTTCATCCACGGTCCCCTTCGTAACCAACCTGAAAAATTACAAGTGTCAAGACTAGCACTAATCATTTGAAATAACACAATTGTCGTTGCTTAATTTGCAAAAGCCTGACCGATGAACGTAATTGCTCAAGTGAGAATAGCATTTATGTTTCTTCCTCCCTAACATTAAAGACTTTTTCGATGGATAAGAATCAATATACCTGTATATGGTGACTGGCTTTGTTTGGCCGATGCGATGACAACGATCTTCTGCTTGTCTGTCGATTTGAGGGTTAAAATCCATATCATGGATGACAACAGTATCAGCTCCAGTTAAGTTCAAACCCTGTCCTCCTGCTCGAGTGGAAAGCAAGCACGCAAATATGGACGCATCATTATTGAAGGCGTCAACTATGTTCTGTCTCTCCGTCACCGGGGTACTGTCACATGAAATTAATGTCCATCTTCAACATAATTTCCAGATCACTATAAGGAGCTAAAAATTAATGTAAATTTTTCCGTGAAAAATTAACAATACAACCCATATACGGCACCAACCACCTCAGGAGATTAAAGAAAAGAAAGAATATAAATGAAGCTACAGAACCAAACACAAAATTGAGATGTTGGATGACAAAGTGTCAGAACCACGCCATGCAGTGGGGGGAAAAAAAAGAAAAGAGGACTTCCTCCCCAGTGCGACAGGGCCAAGTGCTACTCACGTGCATGTAAAGATGATGGAGGAAGATTTAGATAAGATAGTGGGCGCATGATAAGAAATACTCACTGTGTGCCCCCATTCCCAGTGATACAAAGGGTTACTGATGTAAGAAAGCTATAGTGGCTAGTCCATATGGCTAGGATAGTAGGAAAGGGAAGCGGAAATAGACAAGTAAAGGTCTGTCTAACCAGATAGTCGAACAAAACAGTCAGGCAGAAAACGTAAGACAGAAACGAAGAGGAAGAAGGCCCAAGGACAGCTTGGTTTCTCCTTAGGATTTTGAGCCATCTGTCCTGTCCTAGTAGCTTGCTTGTAACAGCAGGTTTAGAATGCTTCTTAGTATATCTATAGGATTTGACTTACATCAATATCACTGGCAGCTCTGGCCCCTCACTAACTATAGGAGTTCAGGGATAGCATAGGAGCTTAGCTTTCCTAGGGATAAGGATAGAGAAGTCACCTTTTTAGAATAGAGTGAAGGCCAGAGTTTAAGGAGAGTTTTGAAGGCTTTTACTACTTACTGGGAGAGACTTTCCTTTAACAAAGAGAGTAGGACCTTGAATGCAATTCAAGAGTAGGTAACTCCGGGCTTTATTCAAAGTTAGAAAGAAGATCTCACTAACCTTATGAAGGCGGGTTGAGTTCAGGCATTCAGTAGTTCTGTGAACTTGTAAATATTTCCTTTTCTTTGAGACGCTAACTCTTTCATAGTTGGCAATTTCAAGTTAATGAGAAAGAATAAGTTAATGGAAGTGAATTCCCTTCTAAAAGAAGAGAAGATAGAGCCTAAAGAGTGAAGGTCAAATGATTCACTTAGTGAGCTATTATAGGGATGTGAAGGAGAAGTGAGAGTAGCTAAGGATCTTCCGGGATCTAATGATCCAGGAGTAGTCAATGTTGAAGGAGATAATGAATACCTCTAGCTCAACCATAGAAAAAGGATTGGTTGAGGATCAGGAAAGAGCTCTAACTGGGATAAGAAATAAAAAATAAATAGAACATTCACTTCACATGCACCAGTAATGCACTGTTTAACGAAGAAAAATATTTTCATTCTAATCAAGCAAGATACATGAGTTCATGCACTGAAAGTACACGATACGTCAGTTTCCAGGAAGCAGAATGATAAATCTCAATAAGTAGAGAAAGGTACCTTCCATCAAGCCTTCTATAATTCACTCCAATTATATCCAACGTACATTCTAAGATATCTAACATCGATGTCCACTGGCTAAAAATCAATACCCGGTGCCCACCTTCTTTGAGAGCAGGAAGAAGTTCACCCAAAACCTGCATCACATATGCACACATGAACCTGATTCTTGGACCTTTCAGATTGCATCAACAAAAAACTCTAATCAGAAAACAAAGTGAGATTGCTTAACCCATACCCGGCATTTTGCTGAGAGCATCACATGCTTTTCTGAAAGAATACCCTTAGTATCATTAAGATCATGATGAAGCAAAAGCTGCACAATGTTTCCACAAACAATGCAAGTACATCAGCATGAAGCACAAACATACATACAATACGGCCACAAAGTCCTTGCATTTCTATCAAGTCAATAAGGTTTCAAAATCTTGTCCATCAAGCTGTCCACTCTTAACGTGCACATGAATCACAATGAAGAGTTCATGCTAGAGCAATAGACAATATTTCTGTTCACCGATCATCTAACATAACTTTAATTTTTTAACAAAAAAGGTACATAAAAAACAATTTCCTCTTCCTTATTATCTGCAAAATACTAAACCCTGTTCAATTTTTCCCAAATGAAAAAAAATTAAAAAAAAACACGATGATCTTATATCATTCAAAAGTTTGCCTCCTAAAGATGACCAAAAGAACGACACAGTAACAGTTAGCAATATTTTTGTTTTATAAGATGCATAAACAGTTTTTCCATCATCAAGGTCGAGCATCCACTTGCCATAGACTTAAGGCCTTAACCTCAAATTTTTCAGATCATCCAATGCAGTATTCATTTTATTTTTATTTTTTTACTGCAAAAACAATTTTCTCTTCCTTATTATATGCAAAATACTAAACCCTGTTCAATTTAAAGTTTTTCCTTATTTGGTAATATATTATTATAATTGAAAATTGGCAATAACAATATATAACTTTCTACACTTGTAATATCCAATAGTCATAAGATTATTTAAAAATACTCCATGTATGCATGTAAATATTTATAACTGTATCATGCATGCATGAATAAATATATACAAGTGTATTTGTTTTTGTGTGTGTATGGCTGCACTTCCACCATGTGTTTTAGTATTGCTCTTAATCCTCACCGTGGTGTAACTTCTCATTTTAAATCCAATCCTCACCACTAGATCCAGAAGGAATATATTGTTAGGACTAAGAAGTCTAAAATACTTTCATTCAGCAAGTTCAGCGTCATATATAGATTAAGGCTCTGTTTTCCTTTCAAAGAATGAAGTGCTGTGTGCTAAAAAGTGATGTATTGGTAAAGGCAAGGTAAAGTCGGGCAAAAACTACCAAATTGGATAATTATTACCCAATTTAACAGAAAGAAAACTTGGAGGAACTAATCATCTAGTAGAACTTGTAAAACATTGTTAGCCTTAAGAAAGCTTTACGAAGATGGTTAAAACAATCAAGAACCATCCAAACATCCCAAACAAAATAAAATGTGACAGATTCTTAAAAAGAACTTATTCGCCTATTGAACTATTGTTCTGTTATACTGACTTTATCCCATGAAACATAAAGATCTTGAACAAAAACCGACAATGTCACTTATAAGAAGAATATTTTGCATGAACATGACATAGTAGTTGCAGCCTCTTTACAAAAAATATTTCATATAATGATTTTCATTAGCACCAAATTAGTTTGTAACCAACTAAACAGGCAACATCAGATTCAATAAATGGAAAGCCATAAGTGAATTAATCAGTAAAAAAAAAAGAACAATATTTGAAAGAAGAAATACCCGGTGAATAGAAAAGTCATTGTAGCTCTTAAGTTCCTCAATTACTCTGTCCAGCGTACATTCAAAGCCAAAAGCACCAATTGGATGTAATTTCTTTGCAAATCGAATGACATCCTCATCACTGTAGATACGTCTGATCAACAATGGGTGATTTGCTATCTGAAAGAAAAGCAGGAAAAGAGTAATGTAGAATGAAGAATAAGCTTGTCGTAGACATGGACATGATTACCAAAATAAATTAAATTATTAGATTTCAATTACTTACTGACAGGGACCAAGTGTATAAGTAAATCAGAAAATATGCATCGACGCAGAGGGAAAAAGAGATTAAATCAGAAAATAATGACATTATTGACAATAGATAAAGACACTTGACAGGGTATTGAGAGTCTATCATGGAAATTCATGACTCTATCCACTCTCCCGAACAAAAATATCTAGTACACAGGTCTGATAACTTCTTAAGTAATGAGTCTTATTGCAATACATTGTCTATAGCCAAATTATTCAGTAATTACTTTCACCAAATCTAAGGTAGGCACATCCCTTTAAAAAGCAACACACTTTAATTTTTTTGACCACGTTCACACATGCAAGCAAGATGAATCAACTCATCACAAACTTAGGCCTATACGAAAAGACAAAGCACCTTGCGCAATTGAACAAAATAATTGGAGATTTGCCGCTTTGGAAGAAATTCAATGAGTGTTTTCAAGTCATTATCTGAAAGCTTCTCTGTACGAGCTCGCGAAACTGCACGATACTCCTCTATAGCCCCTTTGTATGCATACTCCTGATTTTTTTCCATTGAAACACACTCGACCTGTAGTAGCCAATTAAATATTTCAGAATACCCATCATGTGAAAAAAAATAAAAAGGACATCATCTAATAATTAATCATCACAAGTTGAAATTTAAAAAGGAGGGGTATGATTCCAAAATTACAAACCCGTTGTATCTTTGGAACAAGTTGTTGCATCACATCTGACTTTAAACGCCTCAATATGAACGGACCTAAAATAGACTTCATACGACCAATTAGCTCTTTATCATCTGCATTTAATAGCTTTTTAAGGTCTATATCCTCAGAAGCAAAAATATCGGGCATCATAAACTCCAGCAACGACCACAATTCCTACAATGATTAATATTCAAGTAAACAAACAATGCTAAATTTATTGAAAGGCAGATAAAAAATGCAGACAACTAAACCATCTATCCCTCAAAATATACAATTATCACCTCTAAAAACGATATCTAATATTGCTAATTAATCAAACTCTTTCTTAAGGAAAAAATTGATCAAACTCTTTCTTAAGGAAAGATTTGATCAACTCATCAAATCTGTGAAATCGTATTCGCAAACTCATTTTTGCAAATACCTTAATTTTAAAAATTGTAGTTCATCCTGTCCTTCGAAAAATAATGAATGTAATTAATCCTATGTAATATAGATAAACCATACTACTTTTTCATGTTGCAATCTATCTATTTTAATAAACATTTGAATAGGTTGGGAATGCTAAGATAACTATGTTTCCTTTATATTCCAATCCTTCCATATGTTAAACTCCACTTGGAAAAAAAAAGGCCATCATGAATTTGAGATATTACATGCAAATCATTTTGGAGAGGAGTCCCTGTTAGCATAAGACGCTGGTTTGCATTTCTCGCGACTGACATCAAATTTTTCCACCTATAGCTGTTCTTATCCTTTAAAGCATGTGCTTCATCCATTAGAACACAGCTCCATTGCCAACGTTTAAATATTTTACGATCTTCCTTTTGCTGCATGCTAAAAAAATGATAAAGTAAACTGTCAAAAAAATATAAAATGAACAAAGTGAAATTCAGTTGATATAAATTTACCAACACATTCACACCTGTGACGTTCAAAAAGCGAATAACACACTAAAATCACGTTGAATGGAGGTGGCAACCCCTTTTTGGCTAAAGAGCTCAGCTGTTTAGAATAGGCAGATCGGGCAGCCCCATGATACTGAAGTACTGAAAATGATGGACACCATTTTTTAAGTTCCCTTTCCCAGTTTTCCAAAACAGAGGCAGGACATACAATTAAGTGCGGGCCAGGGTCGCTGTTCAAGTGTTTCAGCAACATTAAATATGTAATTGCCTGTCGCAGAAAATCAGAATTTAACAGGGACAATATAATGGAAGTTCTATAACAACAAAAGAGAAATGAGAAAAAAAATAAATAAATCTCTATACCTGAATGGTTTTTCCAAGACCCATCTCATCAGCCAATATTGCTGCAATCAATACAAATAAGAAACATTGCTCATAAATGATATTTGAATCCATATTGTAATGTAAACTTATATAAAACCAGGAACATCAAACTCAATTCACTGCCTTTATATATTTCTATATGATGCATACATATTTTTTCTGTAGGATTTTGAGCTACAAAAAGAAATTAACCGCAAACATAAATTTTGTGCGTTGAACACAAACTTTGAAACAGAAGTACTGTACAGAACTCGCCATTTGTTTCACACAAGAAAAAAAATCACGGGTATAAAAAAACTTCCGACACTAGTTCGAACATTCCATTTTAATCACACAAAGACAAAGATTACGGGGAGACTAGAGTTCCACATTTGCTGAGAAAATAAAGTATGAAAAGGTTCCAAGAATGAAGAACACATTCTAGAATAAATATGAAAACTTACTTCAAAAATTTGGGGATTGAAATTCATTTGGAATCCAGCAAAAGGTCATGAGAAATCCATCTCAAGCACTTAGTAGAGTAATCTTGAAAGAACAAAAGAAAAATAAATAGAGATACACAAAGCATAATAAGTCATAGCTTATAAGCTTACAGTCTCCTGACTATTCATAGCATGAGATCCCAAAATTTGAGGGGGGAAAAATGAGGATTAGATAATCAACCCTTTTTGCCAAGATAATTAATTAATTATTTAAAATGTAAGAGATTAAAAATACCATTCTTCTTCAAAAAGACAAGGAAAGGAAAAAGAAAGACAATGTCAAACATTCAATCATTTTGGAATCTTAAAAGTCAAAATTAGCAAAAACAGGTATGCAGTCTGATAATCAGAAGAGAAATCCCATATAAAAATCGTGAGCAAGCCTCTTCATTGATAAAGAAACTACAGTTTTCAACTCTAATACCTTCTTAATTTTTCCAAAAAAATCTAAAAAAAGAAGGAAAAAAATGAGTAAGGAAAAAAAATTAAACTTCCAAAAGCCTGCGACCTTATTTTATTTTCATTGCCAAATAAGGTATTAAGTAGTCCAATCTAATAAGAGAACAAAAATACTATTAGTTTTAGTCTGTCTTAGTCTTTCAATAATATCGCAATTACGCATGTCTTTTACCCTTGGAGCATCAATCATTGAATTCTTGATTCTCAATAAAATGACATAATAAAGTTGCCCATCTATTAGTTACAAACAAAATATAGACGAAAAGGCTAACTTATACTTTACTAACATCAGGAAGCAAGCGGGTAAATCATAGATTCACAAATCAAATCTCTACCACCATTAGTATAATAAATGTTGAGCGCTAATAGTAGAGTGGATACTTCTCATTAGAACTCTTACATTGAAGACCAAATGGAAAATGTTCACCCAAACAAATGCTCTATATCATAATATTTGAGCCTCTCAAACTACATTCTTCGTTGTGATCTTCTGATAATTTTGAATAATTGATCACTTTAGTCTAAGGTTCTATGATTCAGGAAGGGGTTTGTTAGTTAACCACAATCCATGTTTAGACAGTTTTGGTTGAACCGTTGAAGTCAGAGGCTAATTGGAAGCATATCATCTTCACAGATTGTATCACTTCAAGAAAATATGTCTGACTTATGACTCTACAAGATATCTTCAGCGTAATCAATACCAATGCTTCTTCATTTGTAGTATCAAATTGATCTCAAGAAATCCTATTCCAAAACTAAACCTCAAAATGCATATTCTTAGCACGTGTACAATAACATTTTGGGTCTCCTACAAAATTCAGTTTGAACCGAACAAAGTGAACCAAAAGTTCAACAGAAAAGGCAGTCCTTAAACCATTCCAAACTGGAAACCTGTCATGTTTGGATCCTAAATGTAGCCTAGATTATTTACTTTTGATAAAACAAAATTCGAAAGCAAGCATATGACAAAATCTAACATTCAAATGTCCTGAAATATAAAATATTTCTTTAATTCATTGGATTTGCATTTTCAACATTAAATGGAGCTCCAAGCAAATTGCTATTTACTCGTAAGAGATAAAGCTTTCAAGTTCAAATAAACAATTATAAAATTCAATGAATTGGTAACTTCACGAGGGTCACGATAATAAATGAGGAAAAAAATATATTAGCAACTACAACAGATTAGGAGATCGCCATAAAAACAAATTATGGCGAAAAGGAAACTGATAAGAAAGAAGTGGGTCCTGGAACTATGACGTGGCTGCATTTCCGAGAGTCTGTGATGATATTACTATTATTTATACTTGAGTCTTTTTATTGTGTGTAAAAGTGGTGTTAGTGTCAGCATAACATTAGGTGCATGCTACAGGTATGAGTCATATAAATAGCTAAGGGAAGGAGAATTAGGGCATTCAATTATTTTCTTTCATTTTGGATCTCTATTGAGATTGTATGGAGGTTCACAACACCTCGAATTGCTGTTGGGAACAATTTTGTTAAGCATTTTTCATTGTCTAAAAGAGAGTTCTTATCAATGGTATCAAAGTTCATTCCTGGGCAACTAAACACACTCTCAAATCTTAGTATGGAAGCTAACAAGAAGGAGGCTCTGCGTCAACTTGTCGAAATTCACATGGATCTAAAGATGTTGGTACATCAAATACAAGAACTCAATCAACACATGAAAAAAATGTGTCAAAACATTCAATCACCTATCACATCACCTATCAACCCACAACAATCTATCAAAGAGGATACAAAGAAGGTTGAGTTGAATGGTACTGCTATAGTGAAGGAAGAACATCAAGAGTCTGTCAAAGGAAAGGAAGAACAATCATCAAAGTTGGAACCTTTCTTTGGAATATCAGAATTTCTGACAAGCAGCAACAATAAAAATGGTTCCTTTATTCTTTTAATTTTACATGGGAAATGCGAAGGAAAGAAATGGAGGAAGAAAATAATGGAGGTGATAAAAAGGTCCAAACAGTTGAGAAAGAGGGTTTTAACTCATGGCTCCTTGTGGCAGAGTGTGATGGAAGTGATGAGAGGTTGGCGGCATATAGGGAAAGGAGGAAGCAAAATTTGAAGGGGACAGGTTTGAGAAAAAACAATAATTTAAGAATGGTTTATGTTTATGTGTTGTTTAACTGTATTATGGGTAGCAAATGGACAATATTTGACCCGGGAATCGCAATTATGCTTGGAAATGCGAGAGAGTTGAAAAGGTCAATTTGCATTCATTTAGAGCTATGTTCACTGCAACATCTTCAAGGGTACACCAAATCAATATCTACTTTCCAAAGGTCAAGCCTGGAAGACAAATCTAGACAAAAGCTTGGAGAGAAACTCAGGGTTTTAAATGATGCAATGAAGGCCAACAAACACCTCACTCAAGTTGAAGGTTGTGTTTCACTTACTCAAAGGTTAAAATCGATAATGAGGAGGATGTTGGAACCTTAGCCGCAAGGGCTTTGCTGAGCCAATTAAAATTGAAAATTGGTCAATTGAAAATTTTAATGTTCATCTTCGTATGCACGATTTTAGTGGAGATTTGGTTAGATTTGTTGAAATGAAAGGAACTACCACAGGTCAGTCAGTTGATATTTTTGAAGAGGAGTCCCAATATCAACAAGCTCAACCTATTATTCAAGAGAATAAAGTGTTTGAGCAAATACAACCAAAAGTTCCTAATGGACCTTCTAAGTTGCTTTTAGGCCTTCTTCCTAATAGAAGGAGCTCTAAAATATATGATCCTTGAAAAACAGACCTTAGTAGAGTTTAGAATTTCCAACAAATGCCTTGAACCATTTAGAGTAAATGAGCAATGTCTTATGAATGTACTCTTGAAGATAAATGCTAAGCTTGGTGGTCTAAATTCTCTATTAGCTGCTGAAAAAAGCAAGGAACTTGCAGGTTGTTTCAAAAGTCTCTGCCATTTTATTAGGGGAAGATGTTTCACATGGTTCTCCTACCCAATCTGATGTGCCATTAATTGGTGTGGTCACTACCTTCTCATTATAGAGTTTTTGTGCAAAGCAAATCATCAGAAGTGGAGCCACTAGAAACTGAAGACGAAGGAGCCATCAGCCTTGTTGCACATATGAAAATTGTTTCGCAACCACCTTGAGGACAAGGTGGTTCTTAAAAGGAGAAGGAATG